>JAMKCH010038998.1:0-39101 GCA_023653785.1 Ophioderma brevispina
ACATGGTTGGATGTTTGTAACAATTACCGATACGCGCCGTCAAAGCTTTTTCTGAGCACTTTTTGCCTCATGGCCGTCCGTCTAATAGGAGTGACAATGTATGGCCAGCTTAATGGCTGACTCAGAGATTCAAAATGACTTTTTGGTCATGTATTCATACAAAATAGTCCACTAAAACTAACATAAGTCACAGGATCATAGTCCGTGCTCCACCAGCCGACAACGGATACAGCATAACTATGTTGCGTGAAGAGTCACCTGACTCGATGACCTATTGTTCACCAGTGTAGGCGGAAAAAAAAACTTTGAGTCCGGGGGACTATATCTCTTGCCACCCGGAATTGTATAAAACCATGCAAAAATACAATTTTGAAAATCTAGAGGGCGCATATTTTTCATATGTCCTCAGTGTGATGATGCGAATTTAGAGATGACTTTGATTTATAGTTAGTTTACCGTCCATTTGTAATGCATAGACAATTCACTTTTCTTCTTCTGGCTAATAAAATTATTTGCTTTCATTAGCGTTTGCATTCAAATAGATGTTTTAATGACAAGTTGATTATAAATCCCATGACTATATGATTAATTGCCATCGTTTCGCCAAGAATTTCTGCACAACAAAGGTTTACCCTTTTACCCTATTTTTTTTTTCTTATTCCTTTGCTATTACAAATCTGCTGAATTTTCAAAAACTTGATTAAAGAAATGATGAGTCTACTCTACCTCATTTCACGGCGTCTGTTGCTATTTGGCAAAGTAGAAGTCATACTGCCTCATCGCTGGCAGTAACATACATTCAGAGTCAACCCTTGTAAGTCGACCCTCATTATTATTTATCATTATTTATATTATTTGTTATTGTCCGTTCAGAAGGAGCAATCAACCATCGTAGCCATCCGCACCTGCGGCAGCATTACCTAAATGTCCATGAAAGTCAATCCCCCCGCGTTTATCGTTACTTTTTTTGCCTGGTTGAAGCGTGACTTTTAATTTTTCAGATTTCAATCAGATTTTAATAGTGACCTAAAAGTGTGTGCACATGGAAAATAATGCGCTGAAGAAATTCTCTCGCTAAAGGTGGGGCCGCATAAAAAAACTAGTTTTTGCTTCAAAGTTAATCAAAATATGTTTTTGACAAAGAAAATAATGTTTCCAATTGCTAAACCTTGTTTTGAAAACGACGATTATGTTGAAAATAATGAATTATTTTGGCAATTTTGAACTTTTGGACGAGATACTTCTAGTCTCCAAAAACGATGCAGGCGGGTACCGATAAACTCACTGAATCGAATTTCATGCGCCTAATCCCGTCAGTAGTAGAATGATTAAGTACCTCACACACGATCAATGTAGTTCTAATTGTGGTTGCCGTTGTTTCATAATCAGGTTTCCTTAAGAAAGAAATGTCAGACTATGAAAAATTGGACCTACCAAACTTAAAAAATAAACTTTAATTTTGTAAAAAGGTTGCTTTTAGGTTATATAAGGGTGGTGAAAAAAAGTCCAGTGCCCGTTGCCGGACCCAAACGCATCCAGTAAATTTTTGCGCTGAAAGCGATTTTATTTTGCGATCGCATTGTGCACCCTTTCTTTGCTTCTTGAAGTATTACGTCCAATAATTCACAAAACCAGGGTTTTCAAACTGTTAGAACATTACCACTTTAGACGAGCCTCATTAATATTATTCCACATGTGGGGCGATTTTTGCAATTTGGAAATACAGCAAATATGTATTCATTTTATGTCCAATTTACCAGGCGTATACAACGACTACAACTGGAGTTTTATTCGATTTTTCGAGTATCAACATTATCGCACATACATTATTATGAATTTTCAATTATACAGGGTGAGTCAACAAAAATGACCTTGATGTGTCCGCCATTTGATTTCAAGTACCCATATATCTAACATATGGGATATCATCCTAAAGCTAGTTCATTATCTATAATTGCTGCAAAGATCATTCACATTGGGTAGGTATAGACCGAGTTACAGTCGTTTGAATCCAACAGTCGGTTTTCTTGCATGTCCACGGAATCACATTTGCTAAGTCGGGCGCCGTTGCATTCAAATGGAATCCGTGGATAGGGTGAAAACCCTACTACTTGATTCAAAAGACTGTAGCTCGGCATATAATTAACCGATTGGAATTATCTTTGCAGGAAAATTAAAAGATAATGAAACTAGCTTTCGATTGATATTCACATTACGTTATACGATTACCTTATTTTAAAAACTCAAAAAAATGGCGGACACAAACAGAGTCAAGTTTTTTTACTCACCCTTAATAATTAGTTGACCAGTAAACAAAATCTAATTTACAGAAATTCTGCAGCAATTCTGCTAACTAAAGACCCGGAAATACAGTTTTACAGGTTTCCATTCAAATTAACGTCTATTTCGAGCTTGGAGGTAAATTAATTTTACATTAAGTATTAAGTATTTGATTAAAATTACAAAATAAAAAATAGAACCTCATCAGTCCTTTTTTCTAGCTTCATGGCATATTTGATTGTGTTTGGAATTGATGAAAGAGATGATGATGGCTAGAAAATCAGACAAAAGCATACCGTTCTAGCGCCCTCCGCAAAGTAATATGTTCAAATGTCAATACCACCGTCTGAGGCGATCGATCGAATATAGTGAGTACGCCAACAGGCGAATGCGCATCGTCCTTTGACATAGAAACATAGGGAAGTTGTTTTAGTTCTGCAACCAGACAAAATCACTTTGTAATTAAATTGACAAGGAAAACAAAGGATATTGAATTGAAAGCGTTCTCAAAATAATAACCCGGGAAGCTAGCACACCATTTGTAACAAATCTCAGTACTACAAAAGGTTTTTGGAGTGATAAATGGTCATAAATGCTTAAGTTTCCGATGTAGGGGCACAGAAGATCACGTCCATGCATTCAATGGGGCTTGATCTGTCCCCCTACTTCTTAAGCAAGCATTCGAGACACTAAAAAAACTATCCTTATTTTAATCCTCTGAGCTCCACAATTAATTTGCACCATTTTTATCCAAAATCGGAGGCAAACTTTAAAATTTGACCCCTGTACAACTGAAATTATCCCTTATTATTGATTTTTGCGTTTTAGCTAGAAACTCTGAACATTTTAGTTTACATAATACAAATATACCTTTCCTGAATCCTTGTTGTTAGACCAAATAACATGTGTATTACTTTTCAATCATGATCTGGATCATTTAAAAATTGACCCCTGTACAATCTTTGGTGGCCCTCTCTCTTAAGGCACCACTTGCGACACTTAAGAACGCGTTTCAGGGGTTCCTGTGAGGTGTCTACATATTAATCCTCAAACCTTTTGTGTTACAAAAGTGTGCTAAGCTCCATGGGCTAGAAGAACGTTCAATGTCCACATGTACACCATTAAAACATTTTCCTAAAAATGGTTTGAATTCTTTAGCTATTTCAAGTTCAGAATTCTCTAAAACTTCAATCGCTCGATATCTCAGAAATGTGAACGTTTGGTCGATTGGCCGGTTTGGAAGATTCGTTGACGATAAAGCAGAGTAGGCGATTGCCCGGTTTCGCGATTACCTGGCTTCTTGCGAGACGTAGTAACACGCCCGGAAATGCAAAACTGTTCTGGCTCCAGCCCTAGGTTACACCCACCCACCAAAAATTTTGAAGGCCTCTTACGGTCTGATCTTCGAGAATAAATACGGACTATACACTCATGTTAACAGATATGTGATTGACGCAGTTGTAAAAACACAGGGTAAATTATTGTACCATGGATAGTTTTGTAAGTGTTTTAACTAAACCCATTAAATAATATTATCCTGAATAATGAAACATCCAAAAATTCCCCTCCATGTTTCTAGCCAGTCAGCCAAACATAATAGAGCTACGATCTGAATGCTGTGGTTTACAATTATTTATGACACACATGGAAAAATTTAAGCAACTGTTTGATGTGTTGAAAACATTAAAGTATATTCAATCACACAATTTTTACACTTGTATGACAAAACACTCACATAGTATCTATTTCTGAGAATAATATATTATCTACCAGACTCAATAGGTATATCGTCTTATTAATTTGTAATTAGGTACTAGTATTTAGTATATAGATATAATTAGATCTATAGTACTTATTCTCAGCTCAAATGAGAACGTTAAAAAAAAATCACAAATTTGCAAAACGAGTACCATCATTATAAGGCCTAAATTGAATAATTGAGCAATAAGTCATTAATTAATGGGTACAGTCTTGCCGACGCGTACAATCCGTGGAACATTCCTTTACAATTCCTAATAACCGCGTAATCTGTCATTTAAAAAAAAAAACAAAGACATTCAGTCTGCTTTAAGCTCTTACTTACTGTCTTAGCAAAAAGTTGAGTACATGGGGTACCTACATTGGTATGTATCGACCAATAAAAGTCCAGCCTCTTCCCATTCATCATTATCTATTGTCCGTCTTTTATTATACCTTAACCATTATTTTAGCTCGCTAGATGACACTATACGCAAAAAAATACTCAATCAGTAGGTACGCACACGCAGGCGATTATGTCTGTACGAGAAAGACCAAACATCGCTGTGGACCTCAATAGTGGTCGAAAACCGCCCTGGGAAAATGGCCGATTGAGGTTCCAAAATACCTGAATTCATTCAAATAAAATAATGTTATTTTGTTGCGGAATGGCAACTACATATGTATGTTGGTCTAATATGACGTGAAAGGGGTGTTGGGCGACGGTTTAAAAATCAACGAATTAAAAGCGATGTTGAAGTGAAATTAAGTTTTGAAAAAAAACCGTGGGTCTCTGAACGTTAAGGAAAGCCCAGAGCCAAAATTTAAAGCATCTCATAATACAATTATTTAAACTCGAGTCATCTGATATGCGACCCCGTACCATTCTGCGGAGGGTAAAAAATCAATGAGGCGCAGGAGGGAATTATGTTAATATGATTATGCGAGGCAAGTGGTAATGCTGAATACACCTATAGTGCGTTTCCATACATGAATGAATGAAATTGTATTTAGGTGGTCGGGGAGGGAGTAAATGGACAGGGAGTGTCATCAAAGATAATCCGAGTTTCGTTGTGGCACGTGCATTTGATTCTTTCACTCTTTCCCGGTAGGAACCCCCTCTCCGACTTTTTTTTCATACGTCCAAAAACTCCAGGGGGGACAAACGTATCAACGCGAATCGGACTATAATGAATGGTGTCTTACAAAACAAGCGTTTGTATCGTAGTCTACTATGTTTTAAGAGAAATATCCTATCAAACTAAATTCTTAATTTAAACATTGTTCATGTCGGTCCATACATAATATTAAAGTATATGGGGAATTATGTGCAATCCGACACTTTCTGAATAGATTATGGAAATGAGAGATCAAATATGGCCGCCAATGATTGCCATTTTGAAGAAATTTTAATGCGCGCTCCTGACCAAAGTGTATCATCTATCAACATAAAACGTGGTATTTAGGATAATCACACAATTTTCCTTGTACTGACGATTTTATTTTTTCTAATTCATGAAAAGGTTTTGATTAATATTAAAAAATATGAAAATTACATGAATTTTGCAGCCATTAATATGTTTAATGCTCATAACTCCAAATCGGGGTACACTGTTAAAAAAAATTTTCAGTACAAGCAGAATCATCTAATAAACAACTCTGCCAAATGGCATTTTATTTGGAGAAACAAAACTGGAGATACTGTGCATCAAAATGACACTTTGCTCCAAAAATAGAAACTGAGAAATAGGCGAAAATAGTTTTTTCGGATTCTTACTAGTCAATTACCATCACCAGTGTTCTTGCAGTCATTACACTACTTTACCTAACCCTAGATGTAAAAGAGGTTGTATTTGCCTGATTCCAAAGCGGTTCTATTTTTAATGTCTGTGATTTTTTGCAAAATACCCAAAACTAAGGTCTAAACGCGTTGCTAAGGAAACAAACATTATTAAAATATGCTAATTAGCATTTTTTTTATTTTTCATGGTTGAAATTACTAAAATCTGCACAAAACAGAAAATTTATTTCTTTAAGGAAAAAACATTTTTGATTAGGAACTTTCTACCTTAAGAAATCTTAAAATGTATAACCTTACATTTTCTGGCATCACGGAATTGAATTCTCATATGCTATAACCAGGAGGGTCGTCGAGTGCCAAATTCAGTGTGTAAGCGCGTATTTCAATACGCAATAAATCGCAATCTCATCATAGTGCGCAGTTCACACTCCATAGAAAAACGTTTTACACAATTTGGCACTCGCCAGTGGTGCCAGTGATAACATGGGCTTGATTTTCATAGATTTTAACTGCAGACGTTTGCAGGGAACGTGGACAATAGCAAGGTCGTTTGCCTATTGTATTTGTGAAAGCCCGTGTAAAATGACCGTGTCCAACAATTTTCGCCGTGAACAATAGTACTTGGGTGACAACTGTAATGGTCATGTATAACACAAGATACATACTCTACTAGGTATTGGTGTATAAACACCGTCTACCATTATTTAAATTATAGACTAATCATAATCGCATTATGGATACCTGCCTTGATCGCAATGACTCCCTGTAATTAAGAGAGTTAATTGCGAAACAAACAAAAGTCTGTCAGGCTGAATGCCACAGTGTACGGTTATTGTTGTTGTTGGTTTGTAATGGCGCTTTCAGCTACTAAGGCTATTTGCGCCAAGAACTAAGTTAGCTGATTTTAAATTCCTCACAAACTTTCAAGTGGAACTCTTTACATTCCGGGCGTTGGCAAAGAGCAGTTGAGAAGCATTTCATGCAGGCTTTAGCAAGTCAGGGTCAGTGCAACAGGAGCAGAAGCAAATCTTCAACGTTGTCTTTGTGAAAGAAGTAAACAACTCCGCGTTATCATCATCATCATGCAAGTAAGATAGATAATGTTGACACACAGTGATCGGTACCGTGTCACAGGTATCACCATGGACTGAGGTTTTATCGGATCTACAATAGCGGAGGAGTACGTACGGTTATCACATGGGTGTCGTAAGCAGGGTTGTATTTAAAATATATACGTTATGGTGTCGCATTGTGCCGTACAGGAATGGCATGTCAATGGGTCATTACAGTAAAAAGATTCTACATTTATAATACTGTTAATACTCTGGAATCAAAGCTAGAATTAATGTTAGGGAATACCAATTATAGTATATTTTATTTATTCATTTCATTCTTTATTTAGACATATAAAAAATATATAAAAACATTTAAATAACAAAGATAGAATAGATAGAATATGAATGAAAAGGGTACATACAAACCCAGACAAGAGAATGGAGTGAAGAGGTACAACCAATACATCTCCATGTCTCCCACAGAGTATGCACACCAAATGGGAACATGTTACAAATATCAAAACTAAAGTTGTTTATAAAGACAAGGAGATAATTTTACAGTTTAAGACCAAATACATTTAGGCAAATTGGACGGCAGTCCATGGTCTATTAGCATACAAATATGGTATACGGCCAAGGATTGCACGCTTACGGAGCGCTGTCAAGAGTTGTTGCACATGTTTTTTGTGAGAGGTTTTGTTTCCTGAAATTATTTTAACAATCGTTTGAATTTTATCAACCTTGTTAACGTCACGAGGGACCACGGCTGCCAACCTCAATACAAAACAGTTTGGCATCATAATTCAGTTCTTGTAGATCTAAAAGAAGACTGGAGTACCTATTGACCTTGCGCTCATGAGCATTGAGCATTATGACTGTTTCGCTCAAATGGAACAGTGGAGCTCTAATGATAATGATGATTTAGATTCCTAGTGACAAGAACCATGTCAGGTCTTTTTTTGTTTGGGTGCTCAAAATATCAGGGGGGTGGTGGTCCCGGCAACTTTAGTTGCACCAGCAAGACCTACAGTCCGGGGTGCATTTCTTTTAGACAGTCAAGGATGGAACGTAGAACTGAATTATGACGCCAAGTATAGCGACCCTTGTTCAAGTCATAACTTGACAATTGTTAAGATCTGCTGGAGAGTTCTTTCTTTATTACAGAAATCACAGCTTGTATTTATTCCGTTTACCCGCAGCGACTCAAATTATTTTTGTAGCAAAGTGTCCTACAAAGAATTAATCATGAATTTCATAACTCCCTTAGGCATGTCAAAAATAAAGGACTTTCCAAATCTAATCTGCCTTTTCAAATGAATACTCTGAACATATGTCCCTGGAAATGACAAATATTTAAGTCTATTTAGCCAGGTGTCAGAAATTTTATCACGAACTGACTTCAGAAGACCATGTCTTTTTTTGTTTAAATGTTTTTTTCATAGCCAAGTTACATATCCGGAGTTTATTTGTTCGGCATAGCAAGTAAACAGACAATTTTGTGGTCCAGTTTTAGACTCTCTTCAAGTCTTAGATCGGAGCCTTGTTCACCTTAGGGTCACCTTTGAGTCGTGGATGACAAATACGCAGAAGTATGGCCCTCCAGTGACTTGATAGATGGATTTTGACATCAGTAGGGGAGGTATTGAAAACCCCTTTTCAGATCTATGAGTCCATCCATCTTTTCAAGTATCTTGGCCCCAACCCCACAAAGAATCAAGAGCAAGAAGTGAGTCTTGTTATATCATGGACCGTGATATCAACCGGCATGAGGGCAGAAGGTAGTTTTTTTATAACCTTGAAATTTTATTCCCCGCGGAACAAGGAGTGTTTTGTCAAGTCTTCGAGCCGGGAGAACAAGGGGTCTCTGACATAATTGAACCACTTCCTTTTTCCGTGAGAACCTAAGGGAAGAACAAAGATGAGACCAGGAAAATTTGGGAGGATCATTTCGATGGAGTTGACATCAATTAGTTGATTAATCTCAAATCTATAAATAATTGATGTCGGCTTACCACTTAAATTGAAAGTGATTTACATTTGACTGGCTTTAGTTTAAGCATGATGAGTCCACGGATATTTCATTTAAAATCCTTTGATGAGTCCCTTTTATTTGTAGTAATCACATTAAAGTCATCACAAATGGGTTTCGTAATAAATTAGTACCATTAAAGAGTACCAAATCCTTCATTTCTTATAACTTTTCAAGGATGGGATTGAACACACCAGAAAATGATCGTGGAGAGTGGGTCCCTGGAACACACCTTTTAGTGAAAACTAAAATTTTTCGACCCCAGTCCTTGAGTGACCACCCTACCTTGAAGTCTAGAGTAAAGGTTTTCGATGTACTTTTTGAACAACTGTGGAAAGTTGAAATCTTGAAAGGGAGTGGCTAATCCGGTCAATGGTGGACTGAACCGAAAGCATCCTCAAGATCAAAAAAGGTTAATGAGCCAGTACGATTGTTTTCTTGGCATGGGATATTATTTCATGGAGAACTTGGTTGTGGTCATCGACAGCACTGTTGATGCCGCGAATGAAAGCCTTTTGAACAGAGGAGTCAATATAAGTTTAGTTAATAATCCGTAGTTCTTTAGCAAGGATTTTGTGAATGTTTTGGCCCAAAACGCTTGAGAGTTTATCATCCGGAAATTTCAGGGCCTGCTTCTACCTACCTTCTTGTAAATCAACCGTAATGACTAAGAACACCAGGACGCGGGCTGCTAATTTGCGGATGTAACAACGTTTTTTGGAAATCCAAACTAAGCAATGGTGATACAAGGGAGTTTCTTGAATCCGTAGGTTATAGCGTCGGGACCTGGGGTTAGTTTATAACAAAAAGGATACTGCATTAAACTGACACGTTCAAAAACTCCACTAGCTGTTTATTTTTGAGAAAATTCACACCGGACTGTCCCATGACACAAATCAAATTTGAAGAAAAAATAGCAATTTCGACAAAAAAAATACCATAATCCATCCAAAATTTTCCCCGTAACTAAATATAAGACCATACCACATTGCACATAATCTCAGTGTCAAGGCCGAGAAGCGATTCCACATCAACAACAATCCCTTCCTTTTTTAGGTTGAATGGCGCCTTCAACAACAACGGCTATTTTTGCGCCATTAGCATTACATTATTGGACCATTGGGAATCCTTCACAGACTTCCCTGTGGTAATTCTTTTGCGTTTTGTACGTTCGCAAGGACGATCTGGATCATTATTGGGATCAAAAAAGATCTTTAATGGCGTCTTCAAGTACGACTTATATAAATCCGCTCATCCTCATCATCATCAACCATCATCTTGGTCACTACCCATTATGCGTTGACCATGGAATAATGAGATGAAGTACGCAATCGACTCCATAATCCGATTTTAATCTGTTTTTCCTTCACCCGCACAAAAGTAAGGGATTCAACAGCAACACCTTTGATCGTTATCCCTCTGCCGCAATCGATGTCCGGACTCTATGTCCGAACACGTAAAGTGTAAAGTATATTGTATATTACAACCTTCCGGTCTGTGTGTCTCCGGTGTGTATTTGCTGTTGTTTTTATATATAATCAGTTTAATGTACATAGTTTGCGTTCATCTTTACTGCCCAAGACTTCCCCATGTGAGAAATAAGGATAAGTGTTTCAGTCTAAATTTGACGTTTGACCCGGGGGCGTCTTGGATTTTAGTTGGGTGCCCACCCATGCATGTTTCCCGGGGTTTCTGAAAGTGCCCCCTAACGGGAACCAATTTTTTCGTTAAATATACCCGGCCCCTAAATGGACCAGCTTTGGTGACATTATACTAGTTAGTTTTTCAGTGAAAATATACACCTAACGTACAGCAGTAATATGACAACCTTACTGTGCGTATGTTAAATATATTTCCACTATTATTATCCCAGTTATATCTCTTTTTAACATTCTTTACTTGTATGGAAAATATTCTTTGTGGAGTAAATTGTAACAATTATGTTTCACTGTATGCATTATTTACATAATATTATTTATCATATTGTTTTTTTTGCATGTGTATGGGCCTATTCTATGATGAACAAATAAAAATGTTGATTGAAGATTGAAGGTAATGTGGCAGTGCAATTATACCCCCGTTGGCGACCAGTTCTCAATACATGAAAAAAGATACACATTTAAAATCGCCAATATACAATTTCGTTCAGTTATTATGCCATATCATATCGAACGTGACAGAATGTACAAAAAAAAAAAATCATAACAGTATATTATATAATTATAACATGAAATTCATTGTAACTGTATAAGAGAACGGTGAGGGATATGATAATTCAGCCCAGTAATGGACAACCCGATAAGGGCTTATGGTTATTGCGGGCCTGGTAAGACATCCAAGTCCATATGACTCAATATTACAAAATGATACAAGTAAGGGGTGATTATAATATACATAGAAAAACAGACATACAAAGACAGACACAAACAACAAAATCAACAATCTATCTCAAGCTCCCAACACTTGACGGGATCGGGATAAAACGGGTTTGACAAGAAGGACATACTTTTCAACATGTCCTTGCTTTGCTGAGGTCTGTAATAATATTTCATAATGAGGAAGCATAGGTTGAAGAGGTAGAGGTGAAGAAATGGTAAGGAATAGAGATAAAAATGGGATGAAGAAACAGTTAGGAGAGTAATAAGGACTTGGGGAGTAAAAAAAGAATTGTACTGGTTGATAAAATTTTTTCTAGTTGAGGCTTTAAGTATTTTGTTTGTAATTGGTTGTGAGGATTCCTGGAAATCATTTCAAAGCTTTGCGCCGTGATACTGAATAAAGTGCTTTTCAGAGGATGATTTTGGGAGGGAAGATGAAGTTTGTCGGCTTGTCTGTGTTATAGCTGTGGATTTTGGCTTTTTGTTGTTAAAGTAATTGCTGAAGTTCGGAGGTACATGATTGTTGTGATAGTCAACAATGAAGAGCGGAACTGTTGAAGTTGGTTGAGGTGCTTAATTTCAGTGTTTTCAGTGAGTGAACTAATGGCACTGTTTGAGTTCTGGGAGTGAGTTTGTATTGTGCTAATTGCCCATTTCTGTGTGATGTTTAGTTTGGTGAGTCGTGATGCTAGTTTGGGTGCCCATATGATGTTACTAGCAAGGTATGGGATGAACTGTGTATTGTAAAGTGTATTTTAAGGTGTAGTCCTGTGAGGTGGTTTTAAAACTCTGTAGAATTGTACAATTGCGGTGAGACCTTTGGGTATGACAGGTTGATGTGTTCATATCCATGTTAGTTTGTCGTCGATTGTTATGCCACGAATTTGGTTGAGTTTACCTGGGAGATTGTCTGGTAATCTACTATTGGTTAATGTTTGGGGGGTGGTTTTGTTTATTTTGTGTGTAGAGAAAATCATGTAGTTAGTTTTTAAACATTAGAAAAAGTTTGTTAGCCTCGAAACCAGTCAGTGATTTGCGAGTTCCTGATTCATTTGTTAAAAGTGCATTGATGGATTTTAGGGTTTTTGAAAGGAAACAAATTGTTTATGTCACTGCAATGATTAGTTTTTAGTGGTGTTGTAGTCTGTTGGTGATGTCTTCATTTAAATGAATGAAAAGTAGGGAGGGGTCCCAAGGATTGAGCTTGCGGACGCCAACTGTGATAGATTTGATGGACTATGCGGTGGACGATGAACGTAGAACTGATTGTGATCTTTTAGTTAGGTTAACTCCTGAACCACTCCAAGGCTACTCCACGGACACCGTAATGAATAAGCTTGTGAAGAAGATTTGTGGTCAATGGTGTTGAAAGCCTTTGAGAGATCCAGAAATACCCCCATGGTGTGTTGTTTATTTTAGTGCAAGGTTGAGGGGTTGGTTGTTAGTTCAGGGAGTGCCATGTAAGTTGAGCATTTGGCCTAAAACCGTATTGTTCATCGAAAGAATGTTGTGCTTGTTGAAGATGTAGCACACGACGTGATGTACTGACTTTTTTTCAAGTAGTTTGAGACCCCGGAGTTTTGAAAACGATGAAGAACGAAATTGGGCCTGTATTTGCAATGTTTGTGCATCTTTGTTTAATGTAAATATGAATGACCTTCTGGGTGATTTGGGGTGATCTGAGGTTCCGTGAGAATATTGGTTCAATATGTGCATCAGAGGCTTAACGATGTTTCTCATATAATTTGTTATCATTCCAGGAACTATCTGTCGTACCCCACGCACTTTGTACCCAGGTTTTTAAACAGGTGCGAAAGTTTGCATTTCATCAACAGTAACTGGATTCAGGAAATGAGGTGATGTGTTTTTTGGTAAGGTGTGTGGTTAATGGGTTATTTGAAGGTGGAATTTTGTAGTTTTGACCGAGGTTTTGAATTGATCTTGAATGGCGTTAGCTAGTCACATCGGGTCGGTTATCTGCTATTATTATGAATGACAAGGTCGGGGTTTGTTTAGTGGATACCTTTCTACCTAGAATGTTATTGAGGAATGTCCAGCTTTTGGTGAGATCATTTTGGAGTTTCTGAATTTTTTCTTGTTGTGTTTTTCTTGGCATACGAAAGGTGAGTTTAATTTGTTTTTGTATTGGTTTGTATTGTTGTTTGTTGCTGGTGTGTTTTTCTTCCGGTATGTTTTTTATAGAGGCCGTACTTGTGTTTGATTGACTTGGAAATTGGCTGTTGTCATCCAGGGCTGCTATGGTTACGATTTTTGTTCGGGTCTGCTTTTGTAAGGAGAATGATTCGTTGTAATGTTTCGTGTAAGTTGTAAGTTGTTGTACGCTATGGTTAGGGTCATTTCTGTGAGTATAAATGTTTCCCATGATTCAGTGGTGGAGTCTCACGGTTAAATGTGCGAGTGTTGTGATCTCTGTAGTCACGTTTGTGCTTGTTGTTTTTGTGGCAGCTTATGCCGTTAAGTGATGTAATGAGGACATATTGGGAAGTGATCTGGTAGTGTCAGTGACAAATACCCCTGGATGTGGAGTCCCTGTGTTCAGTGTAGGTGGTGATAATCTTATCAATGACGTGGTGTATATATGCGTATTCTGGTATGGTCTGTTTTTTTTTAATTTTAGGGATTTTTTTTTTTTAATTTTTCTATTTTTTATAAGAAGTATTGAATTTTATGTAGGTTAATATTTGAGAAGATTGACATTAAAGTCCCGACCAATATAGACATCACGTTGTTTTAAATTTAGTTTCAGTGAGGAGCTGCTCGAGCTTATTGTTAATTTTGTGGTATTGCTATGTTCATGCGTCCTGTAAATAACGTCCGACAGTTATGTGCTTTGGTCTGTTGTTGGTGTTAATGGTGAATTCAGATGAAAAGTGAGTCGAATCTGGTTCTGGTGTTGTGTCGATGATTTTGTATGAGAGGTTATTTTTTATGGTAAATACCACCCCCCCTTCCATCTGCCAGTGAGTCTCCTGGAAATGTGTACGTGTTATCCATTAAAGTATCGGTGGTGATTGGTATTAGTAAAGCCCTTTTTCCTGAAATGCAATACAGAGAAGATTGGGTTGATGTATCAGGTAGTTTATTGATTTCTTCATATATTTTGTGATACACGGCAGTTTTGAATGGAATATGGAAAATGAGTCGTTGCTGATGGATTTTATAGTGTTTTGAAGCTGCGTCCTGTGTGGAGAGCGGGAGGTCAGAACCAGGATTTTTGTGTGAGTGAATGAAAGTGGTTGGTCCACATGTTTGAGATGATATGGGGTCTTTAAGTAATGGTTGATCCAACGGGAGTTAGTTTCAATGCTGTTCATTTTAGTGTTGGTGACAAATTCACTTTCGTGATGCGCGAAGTCCTTCATCGTGAAGCTGGTGGTTAAATGGCAGTTCGTATATTGTAGGGCGCGCCTACAGAAAGGAGAAAATCAAAGGAAAATAATGGGGAGGAGGGGTTATGAGAGAGAGAAAAAAGATAGTGAGGGGGAGGGGAGAGAGGGGAGGGAGAGAGAAAGAGGGGAGATATAAGAACTTTGAGATGGGTGAAGTTTGATTGAAGAGGAAGAAAGAAGATATCAATGAGATTGGGGGGTAGATAACAGTGAGAACAATCCTGTGGGCAGATGTTTTTGACAAGTCATATACAGACGAAAGGCAACAAGGACTATCACAGAGTAGTACCAAAACAAGCGGGGATAAGAAATTACAAAATTGCTAGGATTATTAATAAAAAGTATAAAGTACGGCAGTTGTGGGACAAGGCAATATAACGCATATGACAAAAATGAGGAAAACACAAACAAACAAACACACAAAAGAGGGAAAAAGTATTTTTTACGTGGGTAAAAGGGAGTAGTTGGGAACTACAAATAGGTGTTGAGGAAGTAGGAAAACCAGCACCCATAATTAGTTTCTCATTTGGAATAGCCCGGATGTTCGAATATCACTGTTTTAGCAATAACACGAACGAACCTATGGGTTAATCTCTAAATCGTGGTGAGAGGCGTAATTTAAAATAAGAATAGCGCCAAAGAGATCATATTTAAAATAAGGGAAGTGAGGAATTCATTTGGGTGAAAATGGCCAAGTCGACTCAGTTAAAGAGTTAAAGGGATTCGCTCGATTTGCTAATGCGAAACATAAAAAAAATCATCAAATTCATATTTTTGTTTTTTTTGTTACTGTCATGGATATGCAGACATAACGTGCAGCGGTTTGCTTGAAATCCGTGTATTAAAGACACGGCAGTACTTTTTTTCTATCCGATTCTTTAATTTCTATACGTTCGTAATCAAAATTCCGACTTGAGATCAAAAAGCCTTTCTCTCGGGGTAATAGCCTAGATTTTAATTTAAGTTAAGCGTGATAGTGTGCACCATGATCAATACAGTTTGACCTCCAAACCAACATTATTGATATTTTTTTTATTTCTGGTGCTTTGTGTAACAAAATTGTATCTGTTGTATTGCAAATTTTGAGATTCCTTACGCTGTATGCCTTTTTGCGGGAGACTGTATGACAATTTCCTCAAATATGGTCTTTTTTAATTTTTTTTGCAACTATTGGTGGTTTGTTTCTACATTAAGGTAGTTATATTGAATTGTACCTACTTATCCCAGAATTTATAAGGAAAAACAAATGCCAATTTCCACAATTTTTTTTATGCTCACCTCTGCGCACTATCGCTGCTATCCCTTTAAAGCCGCTCTAGAGTACCACAATAGTTGCACAAAAGGGACGGTGTATCAATCACTACAATAAAATCAAGTCAGGATAAAAATGGGATAGAAATGTATTTGATTTACTTTCAGTGCCTTCAATTGTATGGTAAGTGAATAAGTAGTGGTTACAGCATAATATAATAGAGTACAAACCTTATTGTGACCTTTATACAGAAATTAATAAGTTTAGCTGTTGGGTGAAATATCCTCGACTAAGAGTACAAAACCAGCATTATTATCATAGATATAAGCAAAAATAAAATAGATATAGTGGAGCCCGCAATCGGTGATATAGGATGTATCTACGGCACTTAACAATGCACAAGAAAAAAACCAAGGTGAGCCAACTAAGGCACGAACCTAGAAGAAGGGGGCAAGACCAATCAAAAGAATCACCGATACCGACAGTGATACTGCACAAAAGGGATTCGATTTTTAAATCAAACTAGTTACAACAGTACAAATCTCTAATACTAATAATACACTAATACCACTTTAATGAGGGGCACAGCTTGATAGGGAAATAGAATGTGGAGTCGCACGTGTAAACAGTTTTAACCAAGTGGTTGCACAATGCAAAAGAAAACATCATGAAACCAGCAATATTAAGCACATTTTTTTTTTGAAGAGAGCGCCCCCACATTTTTCAAATTTTGTAGATTTTTTTTATTTTTTTTATTTTTTTTATTTTTTTTACGTTTTTCTTTTTTTATTTAAAATTAAAATGTCTATGTGTCAGAAACGAAGGAATTTTTTGTACTAGAATAATTTTATCGGGATCCCCGATAATAATTCACCACGGCTGCTGTGAAACGGCCTTTCCAATGGAAAATGCTGGGAAATAAGCGTCCAATGTACCGTGTCTACGCTCATCATTAGTGTGTTTTTTATAGTTTTCATAACAAGTCCAGTTAGAGGTTTAAATTTCTCGAGTGTTGGACACTATTTCATCATGGGACGGACATAAACGTAAGCATTTCCACTCTTGCGTTAATTCCAATCTGGGATCATTCTAATTACAAATCGCTATTTTGTGATAAATACGTATTGTTTAGCAATTCCTCGTTCGCATAGGTATAGGTTCCCTCCTACATTACCAACGTAACTGTTGCAAATATTCCAAATTTTTGAAAATTGGGGGCGCCCTCCTTTCTTCAAAAAAATGGCTAATACTTGGCTTTAAGAGAGTATTGGTTGTAAGGTGGCCTTTAATGTGAACTTGCGTTTGTGTAGTTGTATTTAATGGTATATGTGTAAAATCATGGTGTGTGTGTGTTTGTGTGAATGGGTTCAATTACCACGAGGAATGACCCACAATAAATGACAATAAAAACCTTATATCATAGGCATTATGAGTTTTACATGTATACAAAATTACATGAACTAATACAGATGATCACTATGCAAGGCCCACTGAAATCAAGAGTAACAAGTTTTAATAGTTTTTTAAACTGAATAGTGACCTTATAAAAATCATTCTAAGAATATACCCACCCTCGGGTCCGTAGCTAGAAATCACGTGAGTATGGTCATATGCATCATACGGTAGATTGTCATGCATGAAAAAACTAATCACTGATCCACCAGTAACGGTTTTTTTAAAACGAAGTATCTAACATACGAATCCTTAAACATTAATCAATGGGAAGCCCACGTTGAGAAGCAACAGACCGATTGAACATGATTTTATAAAATTACAAAGCAAATATGGTAACATAAAAGTAAAAATGTATTTTTGATTAGTGTGGTATGGGGGTGACAAAGCAATTTATGGTCATAAAGTCAAATGTATGCGGGATATAGTGTAAGGGATGCAGGAACCTGGAATATGTGTTGGGTAATGTTGTTATTTACAGCGACTTTATACTTATATCATGAAAGAATTAATTTTGAAAAAACAAAGTTTTGTGTTATAAACTACAAAGCAATATTATAGTGTACAATAGTGATGTAATGTCGGTTGTGAGTGGTGTCTTCGGTGTGAGTGTGTGGGGGTGTGTTGTGTGGGTGTGTGTTGTGGTGTGATGAATGCCGAGTGTGGCGGGTTGTTTTGTAATATAGGAGCGAATACAAAATCAAATAATTGACCTCTGTTGATTTGTTTATATTTAGTAGTATGTCAGACAAATTTTAATTATACAAAACGATTTGAATAGGTGCTAATTCAAAACAAAACACTGACAATATCAGACAAATTACACTTGTACTACTGCAAGAAAAAATACACACTTAGGGTTTATTTTGCGGATATTATTATTTAGGTTAATTTGTTCCTATTTTGTATCATTGAAACGTCACAATCACAACTGAATTAGAACTTGATTAATTTGATTTTGTTACCCCATCGGTAGTCCCCGCATTTTTGTATGATATTCCCTCTTTTTTTTGGAACAGCATGGCTCGCGAAGCAATTCTAAGAGAACCCCCGGGCGTGTTTGATCGGTTTTTTCCATGGATTCTGGCCATATGTTTGAAGTATTACTTTGCAAAGCATTCAATCGCGTGCTGATTCGTTCCGCTGATTCCTCCCGATGACCCCGGAATCCTTTACGCAATGAAGAAACAAGCAAGAACTGAGAATTTTCTCGTGCCAGAAAATCTGAATAGGAAAATTATCCTCGGAAGGCCCACTTGAGAGAATATGAATTACAATTGCAATTATGGGGGCGGCAGATATATTTCGCAAACGTCCAAGTGGTCGTTGTGTTTTTCCCCTTCTTTATCTCTATTCTTCATGTTGTATCTGGTGGCTGTTTCGGGAAGCCAGGTTTGGCCAAGGTCCCTATGACTGTTCCGTGAAAAGCGGCCTACAACGGCCAACCAGCCTTTTTGTATTTTGTCCCCTTTCAAATTTCGGGATTCGGGCATTTTTGACAATTGATTTTTGAACGTTTATATTATGGCAAGGAGGGTTCTATTTAATTAATCCCAGCTTCCCTCGGATTCCAATCAGTGCCTTGATCGAGGTTTTTTACGGTCATGTAATTTTGAAAAGCCCGCGATACCTAATCATGATAATGGGAGTGGGATCCGCCCTAATTTGCATTTGAAAATAGCAAAATAGGCAATGCTTAATACTGCGTTATTTAACGATGAGCTCTGCTCATTAAAGGCTGACTCATACATTTCGAAATATATTTTTATCCTTGAACTAAGATAGTCACCTAAAATCATTTAAAGTTAAAAGTTTAGAGACTGAATCGGTTTTCCGTTTTTCAATGCGGTAACATTTATGCACGTGCCAAAGATACCGTGTATAACAAACAAAAATCCATATCTAGATTTTATAACCTATTTTTTGATTTTCCTATTTGAAGGACTTCGATTTTAGCTTCACACATTGATTAGTCTGCGGACAGGCATATAGATTCAAAGAACATATTATTTTTGATTGAACAATTTGAGTGCCCCCTCATCGGAACAATTCTCGAGTCAAACTTTTAAAGTGTCCCCTATATTGTTACGCCCCAGTTCTTGTAAATGACCCTTTTAATTTCAAACACAGTATTTATGGCGTTTTTTCCCTCCGTGCATGATTTATGGTAGGTTCATAGCAATTTTTTACTATTTCCCAATCAGTGGGAAAACAATTAATTTCTTGCTATTTTGTTAAAATAAGTCAGTAGACTTTGTTTTAAAAAGATTTTTTTTCACCAGTTCATACCAACACTACCTATATTTTAGTAATAATTTACCAGAAAACCGAAAATTAACCAACCTTCTGGAAGGAAAGGTTTTCAAAAATGGCGGCCAAAAAATGGTTCACTTTTTTAGGGTCGTACAGGTGATCCCAAGTGATGGATGGGGGTGGCAACCACAACCACCCCCTTCGGCATATAAGTACCCAACACGCCCTAGTAAATGACGAAGGAATACACAGACATTTCGATTTTTAACCAATTGACAGCTATGGGTAACTCTTTTTTTCCATTACTATCTATAAGCAACATGCTTAGCCTTTACGTTGATAATGACGTCTAAAGTATCAAAAATGGTCACTTTTCCATGGACATTGTATGAAGACCGGGAAAAATTAAATTTTTTCCACCAAAAAATGTTTGGAATATTCGATTTTCATGCGGGGTTTTTTTGGCTCTTTCACCACGATGACAAATGAAACTAGTTAGGCACATAGCGTTTTAGTAGTGCTATAATGTTGGTTTTTTTTGAGTCAGTAAAATTTACAAAATATCACTTGTTCCCCCTATATCCGTATTTTTTACAACTTTACCTGAGAAGTCATATTGACATTTTTTTTTTCACCTCACTTTATTAAGCATTGGTACATAAATAAAACCCATAAACAAATTCTCCATTTTTGGTGGCTGAACGATGTAATGTAAACAGGTTAACCAAAACCAATGAAATGATCATAACAAACATAACAAATAATTACAACGGGACACCAACAATTACATTATTGTTTCAGTTGGTAATTGTCCCCGGTAGGTTCCTGGTGGTTCGTGCAAATAAAAAGGACTGATAAAATTACTAATTTGCCCTGATATTATCCCGATATTTCTTAGAAGGATTTGGATTATTGTCACAATTTGGCGGTACATTTCAGCCTCATCCAGGTTTTGAGGAGAAATGTACCCCGCTAACCAATTCCCTCGAGTATCAGCCACAACTCCCATCATCATGAATTGTTGAATATCAAGCGACCAAGCTGCCTATTTGTCAGATTTTTCTATTGTGGGCTTGGTCGACATATAAACTTCAAGGGGGCACCGTAAGTTCACAACATGACACAAAGACGGGATAGATCAAGTTGGACATGTAACAGCTCAATGGAAATGGTTGAAGCCATCCCCTACGCTAAAAAAGTTTTAAGAAAGATAGCAAAATTTTGTGGATCCTTGGACGATTGGAAAATGGTCCGATAGCCCTTTACCATTGGAAGTTATTACTAAGTCCCCCGCACCCATCTTTTGCAATCTTGATTCGGTTGGTCTAACCGTTTTTATTCCTGAAAAAACATGAAACTGGCTTTCCCGCACCCCAATGGTTTTGCCCAACAAAATATTTCCCGATCTGTATCCTGGGAAGCACACAGTCCGCCCCTATGTCATCCTCGTTTGAAAGGGTTGATGAGATCTTAAATCATTAATAACATATACCCGGGTGCTAGCACACATCCTGGAACACATCTCAGGTACAAAATTTTTGTGAGTGATTAAATATGTTTGCCACCTGACAGGAAACCCCTGAAACTCGATTCTAAGTGCTTGCAAAATGGTCCTTAATGGAGAGTGGGGGCCCGAAACACTGATTAGTACAGGGGTCCCGATCTTTAATTGATCCAATCATGTTTTGTAAAATCCACCAAGTTATGTGTCTAAAACCAATAAGGAATTCAGAAAAAATATAGGTTGTAAATATGTACCGCCTAACATATTCAGAGGTATAGCTAAAAACACAAAAATCATAGAATAAGGGTCAGTTTTCAGTTGTAACAGGGGTCAATTTTAAAGTTGCTGCCTGCCGATTTGGAAAAAATGGTGCAAATTTAGGTGGTCTTGTTAATAGGATTAAAAAGTAAATAGTTTTTTTAACGTCTTAACAATGCTAGTTTCCGATGTAGGGGGGCACCACTTTTTTTATCCAAATCCGAGCACTTTAAATTTTGACCCCTGTACATCAACGAAAAATTGACCCTTTTATTGATTTTTTTTGTTTGCTTTTAGAAACCTACTACTCTGAAACTTTAGCTGTAACCTATTACAAACCTAAACTATACCTTTTTTCTGAATCCTTATGGTTATACACATACATAGTATACTTTCAGCATGAATTGGAATATCATTTAAAAATTTTGACCCTGGTTACACTCTTTGTGTTTGGTCCCCCCTCTCTTACGGCACCACCAACTTGCGGCACTTAAGAATCCGCGTTTTTCAGGGGTTTGCTGAGGCTTGTCCTTAACATTTTACGCACTTAAACCTTTTTTTTACTTGAGTGTGTTTACAAATGTGTGCCTAGCTCCAAGGGCTACAGACTCGCCTGGTCCTTGTAGAGGAAATGGAATGTTGTTTGTCGAAAACACTTTTTTCTCAAGTTCCCGCCGAAATCTTTCCTAAGAAAGTCCCCAATCCCATCAAAATGCTTCTCCCAACGCCTAAAGAATGTCCAAAACTTGACCACGAAGATTATGACCGATGCTAAATGCTAGCCTTTGGCACACTCCTGCTGGTTCCAGGGAGAATTTTTAGATTCTTATGCACTGAAGCCAATTCCTACTGTTGGAAAAGCGCTGTTTATAACTTGCGGTCGGCGCTTTTTAATTTGTTTATCAATCCCTGTGGGATAAGCTGTGATACTCTCAACAATAATGTTAATGTAAAACGGTTGGGGTAAAGCCCATCAACGGACGTTGTAAACTATGCAAAACCGGCTAAAAAAAAAAAACAACTTCAAAAACCCTTTTAAATTAATCAATTACTTTGACTAACTACTCACTACTCACTATTACATCACTCCCATTTTCTCTCGACCAGGCATGAAACACGTTGCCGCCCATAAAAACATTCTGCTGCTGCACTCTATCTGTAAATCCATGGGTTTGCGGACATAATCTTTACAGTGAAATCGGAAACGGAGGGATCGAAGAAAGTAATCAGCATAGACTCGCTTGTAGTCATTTATCTGAAATGACAAGATTTGTTGATATGGCCCAAGGTGCTTTGTTAAGTTTTGCCATCAACTGTTAAAATGGTGGCATTGAAAATAACGAGCGTTTTGGACTGGCAACAGTTGAACTCACACGGTTAAACGAAACGTTTTGGTTACCGTTTTTGCAAGTTTTCGGGTCCCCTTTTTAAATAGTTATTGCCGTTTGGAGTCCCGGCTGGCAGTCAAAAGACGTGTTTTAGAAATTTTAAAACGTGTTGGATGTATTCGTTAACCTCGGCAGTTTTACTTTTAAATGTAACCAAAGAGCCAAGAAACTATGCGGGTCCTGAATTAATTTCCCGCAATTTTATCACCTATATCTAATCTCTCTAACGGCCGCAGCCGAGATCTGTTCACCATGTAGCGCCCAATTCCCTTGTTTGAATCATTAGTTTGGGAATGTCAATGGATCCCTGCTGGAATGTCTCGAGCAATCACATCAATGTATTTAAAGGGGCGACGACCCCCTGTTTTGGCATGGTAACTTCCAACAAGGTGATACGTCTGAGACTAACTTGGATCAATCGCAACGATGAACATTGAACCGGCAAATCGCGCACGTCGTTTCTGGGCAACAGAATATGCCATTGGAGGGATATCTCCATATAATCTGGTGCTTTGGGTCTGTGCTCACTACGCCAGGATCGTTTTTGTACTCTCAATAAGAAGCTTGTGTGTAGGTGCCAATCCAGTCCATATCCTGTAGCTATTTCTTCATGGGCCAGGTCTCAGATCCATACAACTGGAAACTCTCTACACAGGCTCTAAAGAATTTTCAGCTTGGTTGAACTTGGAGATACCAGATTGCAAATAAGTGGTGTATTTATTGCAGGCATTCCAGCTTTTGTCTTTGCGTGACAGGAAGTCGTCCTTGCTGTCGGCAACATAGGACCCTAGAATACTTGAGTCCTTGACCCGCTTTGAGTTGGCTACCATCTGCTTTTTAAGAATTGTTATGAATCTCTTCCCTCATGGACCGTCATATATTCGTTCTTCTTGGCATTTAGATGGTAGGTCGATTTAGTCTGCAGCATTCTCATGTGATGTTAGTAGATTTTTGTTTTTGTGCACCGAATACCACATATCAGATCAGCTGTTAGAGCTTTCCAATCTGCGTAGTCATGGTCTGTGAGATGCTGACTTGGGGTGACGTCTGACGCTTGGGTTTGATGGTGATCCCTTTGTCGTTCATGATGTTCAAGACTGTGTCTGAGGATGTAATCACCACGACTACAAAGAAAGATAGGGAGCAAGAGTATCTTCTCCCTTTGAGGATTCCTAGTGTTAGGACACTCCTTTGTGGGCCCATCCATGGTCCGCACAAAGCGATATGGGTTTCATACATGATGGGAATTGCATTGACAGTCTCATCTGGGACACCGTAGTTTGTGAGAATATGTAGCATTACGTTCCTATTTACACTGTCAAAAGCCTTTGAAAAATCCTCAAACACATTGAAGTTTTCCCTGGGAAATCTCTCACTCTTTACTATTATCCTTCTGAGGGCAAATTAAATCTGAGGTATGTGTGATACTGCCCTTTTTGCGAAAAACTTTCTGGTTCCGTCTGAGAATGGGATCTTAATGTGAGGAGTGAGTCTTTGAGCAACATTGAGTTGTAGATCTTTAGAGGCCCAGTTGGTGACAGTGTGGATTCCTCTGTAGTTTTTGGTTTGTTGGAGGGTCGCCTTTCTTGGTAGAGGACTGCTTAATTATTTTGACCAAGGCTCTGGTTTTGTTTCCCAATGTAGTGTTGTTACAAAATGCCGAACATTTGATCATGGAATAGTGATTCTTCCAGACTACTGCAGGAATGGTTTGATCCGGGATCAGTGTCTTGGTGTTCTTTTCAGTTTCTTCAGGTAGGTCTGGAAGCTCCTCTATAGTGAAAGGTCCAGTCCTGGAATGGAAAGGGTGGTCTGCTATCTTATCTTGCTCATGATTGAAAAAGGTTCATCAAGTTAGTGTTATTCTGAACTGGTTGGCCAAGTAGAGAACTAAAAGTGCTGAAACCACGATGGTCAAGAAAGGCCGCTCTTTCAGGTTGTTCACCTTTATTTTATAGGTTGGGGTAGCCTTCTTATCGGTCCCGCCTCCCCAAGGCCTCCCAAGCAGCAGCAATGTTTGTTTTTCAAGATGTAGGGTGTCAAGGTGCCTTCTTCAGACCGGGACTTAACGTTCCTCAAGCACCACATTGTTAAGGCATCATCAAGTTCAGCCTTAGCCGCATCAAGGTTCTGCTTGGAGCTCTGGTGGATTTAGGACGGTTTTCTTGGCGGCCACTTCCACATTTTTTTCCTCTGGCTTTGGCTGAACTTTGTCGTTTGAGGCAAAGGCAGTAGTCCTTTTTTTTTTTTCTAGTAGCATCTACTACGTTCCAATGCCATTTTCCTTTTTTGGCTGAAGTGAGGACCATCATATACTGCGCTGGAGTTTCTTGTCCTTCAAGCTCATCAACAAAGTTTGAACCTGTTTAGTATGCTACTATAATCTGCTCACAAAGCTTTGCATCCCCCACTCCTTCCTCCATTCAATTGTTTTTCCATGGGATCTCTGGGAGGTGGTTTACTCTGACGATAACATCTGACTGCTCCCTGCAGGACAATTTCTGTTGATTCAGACTGTAACAGCTGCTTCAAAAGTGTTGTAGCTCTTGAGTTCTTAATGCTGTTACACCACTTGTTTTCTGACAAGAATAAGTCAGTTGGACAAGTCTCATTTGGGCGGCGGTGTGTCCACAGCTACCTAATGATTTTGAATTTGGTATTAGTGGCAACAAGGTTAATTGGTTTTTCCATGAATTCCTTTCATTTTACATTCCATTTCCCTGTTGTAGACTCCGTTGTTGCAAGTGAACAGCGCGTCGGCCGCCGCCAAGCTTTACGTTGGTAAGCACCAGCCTAAAGGAAAAGACCTTTTGTTTTGCCGACCCACGGCCAAATCGAACCAGTGCACCTGCAATATTGGAATGTTGATTTTTTTAACCCCCATTGATTCAAGTTTTGGGTCAGAAAATCTTATTAATCTTTTGGAGTTCTTTTTGTTACCGGTATTGTAAGACCAGAAAATCGTCAGCGAAGGCGTTGTGATGATCTTGGTTGGTAATCGTTCCCAGAATTGTAACCTTGGCCCAAATCATTTCAAGACAGTTGATAATTGGGGGGGGATTTCTGAACAGAGAATAAAATATATATGCATACCAAAAGGTATTTTGGTACTATGGAAAGAAATAACATAACCTCGAGTGGCCATCCCTCTGGTACCAAACAAATTTATAAGAATCGTGATTAATTTCATAAAGAAAATCGCAAAAAACATAAAAAAGGTGTGGGGGTTAACCCCATCGTGTGAACAGTTGGTAAAAAAAAAGCTTCGATATACTTCAGACAGATTTAAGGTTGTTTGCTGTGTGACAATTGGAATTAAGCAATGTCAAACGAAATTGGTTTTCTTGATTTCCTTTCCTACCTTTCACCCATTCATCACACCGTTTTAAAGAACACTATCAGTGATTCACCCGAATGAGTCAAACTATTTAAATTTGCGGTCAGGAATAGCTTAAAAGTGAGACAGTCTGTAGAACTCTCAAAAAGTATCTTTTTCGAATTGAAATAGAAACAGCAGTATTTCCCAAAGATTATGAATCACATTCAATTACGTGTTGTAGTAATGTTCGTACTGGATAGTATGACTAAACTCCGATGTTGTCCTTACAAAAATTAGGCCTTGCTTTTGGTCAATATCACAAATATCAAACTTTTGAGGATAAGTTTTGGATACATACACTCGTTATAGAGCAATGCCAAAATCTGAATTTTTTTGGATGAATTTTTCGATCTTCTGATTCGCAAATCACTGAATAGTGCCTTTTAACACCGCTTCTGGCTTGCGCAATAAATCTTTGCCTCGCTAGGTTTGATTTGTATGTGCAACAGCAATTTTTTACCTGGCTGGCATAAGGGCATTGTCAGGCACGTGAAATAGTGTATCCCAAATTGTTGTTTTATGACAATTGACCAACGTTGGCGATGATAATAGTTCAAAACAACGATGATAGCCACAATTGAAAGGAACGAAAGGAAACAAGGAGAAAAAAGTAATCTGGGGTTTAAGGTAATCATACAGAACCCCGTGTCACTATTTTTCAGCTTTTTGTTTGTGTTTGTTTGTTTTATTTCCTTCCTTTGCACTGTGTTTACTCATTCAATGTGTTAAAGTTTCCTCTGTTCTTCTATGCATAGTCCTAGCCCCCATAATCGACTAGGCCTACGAATAATTAAATCACAAAAGTAAACAATGTGCAGGATCGAGTCAACGAATGTTACATGATTTGCCAAAATTTAGCGCAGTTCAGCGACCAGGTACCTCATTAAAGTTTTTTGATTGGTTCTGCTAGAGTATTTTTGCTTATAGACAATATAACCATTAGTTTTTTTTATATCAACTTATCCGGGCCGGCCATAGTTCAACATTTTCAACGTCTGGAACCCTTGGACGTGCTGGAACCTTCATTGAAGTGTAATAAACGGAATAAATCATTTTCACCTCTGTCCATTAAAACCCAATTGTACTGATAGAGAAATACGACTTAAACTGCGCAACCACAACTAAAGGGTTCGTTTCATACTAACAGCAACGTGCCGCTGCGGGTAGTTTTCAGTGCTCAAATTAAGGTCTCTGTCCATAATACTGCATTGGGGGGCGGTAACTGCAACCGAGTTAAATTCCATTTTAACTGCAGCTGCCGCAGGCGGATTGCGTTGAGTTTGCCTGCAAGCAAAGTTGATCGGCTCCTATCCGGCCTGCAACTGCACAGTGCACGAAGTAAATGACGACACCTTAAGTGCAATTGCTCCTACCGTTATAATATTTGGCATCATCTCAATGCATGAATTTCTATACGTGCGTATCAAAATTCCGACTTGAGATCAAAAAAGCCTTTCTCGGATTCAATCCCTAATTTTAAGCGTGATATTGTGCACCATGACAATACAGGTTGACCTACACACAAACATTGTTTATTGTTATTCTGTGCTGTTGTAAACCAAAATTAGCTGTTTATTGCAGATTTTTAGATGTCTCGCGTTGTCTATTTGCGGGAGACGTATGACAAATTTCCTCAAATCATTAAATTTTTTTCATCTATTTTGGGTGGTTTGTTTCTACATTAAAGCGTTAATATGTAATTTAACACTTATCCCAGATTTATAAGTTAAAACAAATGCATTTCCACATTTTTTTTATTCTCTCGCATATCCGCTGCTAATCCCTTTAAAGCCTCGGCCTAGTACCACAAATAGTTGCACAAAAAGGGACGGTGTATCAATCACTACATAAAATCAAGTCAGGATAAAATGGGAATAGAAATGTCGTTTGATTTAGCGGCAGTGGCCTTCATGTATTGTAAAAGGGGAGATAAATAGGGTGACAGCAGCTATAAAAGATACAAAACTTATTGTGACCTTTATACAGAACTTATAATTTAGCTGTGGCGTGAAATAATCCTACGACTAAGATACAAAACCAGCATTTTCATTGCGTATAAGCAAAAATAAAATAGGAAATATGGAGCCGCCTCGGTGATATTATTTATGTATCTGACGCCTAAAACAAATGCACAAGAAAAACCAAGGTGAATCCAACTAAGGCACGAACCTAGAGAAATGGGCAAGAACATCAAAATAAGATCACCGATACCGACATTGATACTGCACGAAGTGATTCAATTTAAATCAATATTACAAACCTCCAAAATCTTCTAATATAAGTCTCAATAATAGCAATAATACAACTTAATGATGGCACACTAGAGGGCAATATGAATGTGAAGTAGCACGTGTACACAGGTTATTAACAAGTGTGGCACATTGCAAAGAAGCATGAAAACACAATATTAGCACATTTTTTGAAGAGCCCCCCATTTTTCAAAATTTGTAGATTTTTACCGGTTGCATTGGTAACTGGCTAGTAAACTATACCTTATGAATGGTTAAGGGTCGAAATGTCTATGTGTAGCAAACGAAGGACATTTTGTACGAGAATAAATATATCGGGGATCCCCGATAATAATTCAACTTCTGCTGGAACCGGCCTTCCAAGGTGAAAGAGCCGGGAAATAACGCCAAGTACGTGTCTACGCTCGTTCATTAGTTGTTTTAATAGTTCAGAACAAGTCAAGTTAGAGGTTATTTTCTCGGGTGGCACTATTTCATCATGGACGTAACATAAACGTAGCATTTACAGCTCTGCGTAAGTCCAATCTGGTTTCCCAATTCTATTACAAAATAGACTTATATTTGTGATGTAATACGTATTTTTTAGCATTGCTCGTTCGCAGGTATAGTTTCTAGACAATTAACCACGTAACTGTGCACCAATATCAAATTTTGAAAATTGGGGGCGCTCTTCAAAAAATGTGCTAATATTGCTTTAAGAGAGTATTTGTACAGGTGTGCCTTTATGTGACTGCGTATGGTGTAAGTGTATGTATGGAGTCTGTGTATGCATGTGTGTTTGTTGTGTGGGTTGAATGGTTAACTTACCACGAGGATGACCCACAATAAATGACATAACCTTATACTAAGTCATTATGAGTTTACATTTACTACAAAATTACTTAACTATACGATGATTACAATATCCACTGAAATCATAGAGTAATCAGGTTTAATAGTTAAGATAGTGACTTATAAAATAGAAAAAAAAGGGGGTAAACGAGAAAAAGGAGAACGCAATGAGTGAGAGGGAGAGTGGAAGGTGTGAGTAGGGAAAGTATTATTGCTCAGATCTCTTAATAATTACCCTCGGTCGAGCTAGTATACGTGAGTAGGGTCATAATGCTAGCTACGTAGATTAACTCAGAAAAAAACCCCCATATGCACTTATACCACATAGTAAACGGTTTTAAAACTAAGTATCTAACAGAGCATATTAAACATTATCATGGGAAGCCAGCGTTGAAACTGCACACAGAACCATATTAACATGTTTTATAAAATTACAAAGCAATATTATGGTACATAAAAAGTAAAATGTATGTGATAGTGTGATGGTGTGACAAGCAATCTTTGGTACAAGTAAAGTAAAATGTATGCCGTGATATAGTGTAAGTGGATGCAGGAACTCTGGAATATGTTGTGGGTATGTTTGGTTATTTACAAGCAACTTATACTATATCATGAGATAATTTTGAAAACAAACACGTTTGTTGTCTGAAATACAAAGCCATATTATAGTGTACAAGAAGTTGTGTAAGTGTCCGGTGTGAGTGTGTGTTGGTGTGAGGTGTGTGTGGGTGTGTTTGTGTTGTGTGTGCGTGTGTTGTGTATGAATGCGAGTGTGCGTGTGTGTTGTAATATAGGAGCGAATACCAAAATCAAAAATTGGACCGCTGTGGATTTGTTTTATATGTTAATTAGTATGTGACAATTGAAATTATACAAAACGTTGGAATAGGCTAATCAAAAACAAAACAATGACACATAATCAGAAAAAATTACCTTGTCTCTGCAAGCAAAATACACACTAGGGTTATTTTTGCTGATTGTTTAGGTTATTTTTCCTATTTTGATCATTGAACCAGTCACAATCACAACGAATTAGAACTTTGATTTAATTTGAATTTTGTTACCCTAGCGGTAGTCCCCGCATTTGTAGATAGTCCCTCTTTTTTTTTGGAACTGAGCATGGTCTCCCGAGCAAATCTAAGACCCCCGGGCTTGTTGATCGGTTTCCATGGATGCTGCCATATGTTTGAGTATTTACTTTGCAGCATCCATCGCGTGCTGATTCACGCTGATTCCCGATGACCAGAAATCTTTACGCAATGAAGAAACCAACCAAGACTGAGAATTTTTTCTCGAGCGAGAAAAATCTGAATAGGATTATCCGTGAAGGGCCACTTGAGAAATTATGAATACATTGCATTATGGTGCCGGGCAGATAGATCGTTTCAAACGTCAAGTGGGCGTTGTATTTCCTTCTTTTATCTCTTGCTTGTCACTGTTGTTCTGTGCTGTTTCTGGAACCAGGTTTGGCAAGTACCTATGACTTTTTCCAGTAAAGCGTTCCTACAAAACGGCCAACGCATTTTGTATTTGTCCTTTCAAATTCGGGCATTTTGACAAGTAATTTTGACTTTTATTATTGCAAGGAGGATTACTATTATAATTATCAGCTTTTCCTCGAGAACTTCCACATTGCCTATGATCGAGGTTTTACGGTATGTGAATTTGAAAAGCCCCCGCGAGAACCATAATCCTGATAATGGGATAAGGAATCGCCCCTAATTTGCATTTGAATATCAAATAGGCCTAAACTTAAGTACTGCGTTATTAAACGATGAGCTCGGTCATTAAGGCACTCAGCATTTCGAAATATAATTTTCTCTTGAACTAAAGATAGTCACCTAAAATTTAATTACAAGTTAGAGATGAAAATCGCGGATTTTTCCGTTTTCATGCGGTAAACATTTATGCATCAGTGCAGAAAACCGGTTCTAACAACCAAATCCAGATCAGAGATTTTATAACTAAGTTTTGATTTTCTATTGAAGGAGCTCTCGTTCGCTTCACACTTTGATTTAGTAAATGCGGACCAGCATTATATATGCAAAAGAACATAATTATTTGATTGAAAATGATTGCCCCCTCCTCGGACATCCTTGAGTCAAACTTTAAATTCCCTAGCATGTACGGCAAAGTTGCTTGAAGTGACCTTTTATTCAAACAATTATTATTGGCGTTTTCCTCCGTGCATTATTATGGTTAGGTTTTCTATTAGCAATTGTTAATATTCCCAATCATGGAAAAAATTAAAAAATTTTTTTTTTCCCTGCCATTTTGTTAAATAAGTCCAGTAGACTTTTTTAAAACAAAAAGTTTTTTTTCACCATTTCATTCCACTACCTATATTTTAGTAATATTACCAGAAAACGAAAATTACCTCTGATAAATGATGTCAAAATGGCGGGCCAAAAATTGGTTCACTTTTTTAATGGGTCGTACAGGTTGATCCCAAAAAAGTGATGGATGGGGTGGCAACCACACCCACCCCCTCGTCGGCATAGAGTTACCACAACGCCTAGTAATGACGCAGGAAATCACACAACATTCGAATTTTTATTACCATGGACAGCTATGGTACTCTCTTTTCCATTACATCAATATGATATACAACATGCTTAGCATTAGTTAGAATGACGCATAAAGTTCCAAAATTGTCAATGTTCCATGGACATTGTTGCAGTACAGGGGAAAATTAATTGTTCACCAAAAAAATTTGTAATATTCGATTTTCAGGCGGGGGTTTGGCCTTCACGATACAAATGACTATAGCACATAGCGTGTTATAGTGCTATAATGTTTTGGTTTTTTTTTTGAGTCATAAAAATTTAACAAAATATCACTTTTCCACCCTATTATCCAGTATTTTTCACTTAACTTATGAAGTCATATGGACATTTTTTTTCACATCACTTTATTAAGTCATTGGACTACGATAAAACCCAGAACAATTCTCCATTTGGTGGATGAAGGAGGTAATATTTTAAACAGGTACGCAAAACACTGATGACATAACACACATAAACAAAATAATTAAAAGTGACAGCCCAACAATTAACAATCTTGTTAAGTTGTAATGTCCCAGTAGGTCTGGTGGGCGTGCACATAGAAAAGTAATGACAAAATTAAAAAAAGCAAAAAACTAAAAATAATATTTTTGAAAGGTTTAGGGATTAATTCACAATTTAGAGAGTACATTTCATCCGTATGGCAAGGTTTGAAGAGAATGTACCCCACACCATTCGAGAGTAATCAGCTCACCACTCATAATGCATTCTTTTAATATCAATCAGCGACAAGAGCTGCATATTTGTCAGATTTTCTATTGTGGGCTTGTTCAACATTAAGTTCAAAGGGCACCGTAAGTTCAACGATGACCAAGATCGGGATAAGATCAGTGGACTGTACAGCTCAATGGATGGTTTTAAGCCATCCCTACTAAAGTTTTAATATAGCAACATTTTGTGGATCTTTGGACTATATGGAAAATGGTCATCGCATCCCTTACCATGAGTTATTGATAGTCCCCCTGCAAACCCACTTGCCAATCTATGATTCGTTGGCTAACCGTTTTAATTCCTGACAAAAAATGAACCGGGCTTCCGCCGCACCCCCAATTGTTTTGGCCAACAAAATAATTTTCCGATCTGTATCTGAAAGTCACACATCCGCCCATATTCCTCTCGTTTGAAGGGTGATGAATAGTATCATTCTATATAACCCGGGTGCAGCCACATCTGTAACACATCGCAATACAAAAGGTTTGAGTGATTAAATATGTTGCCAGACCTACAGGAACCCCTGAAACGCGATTCTGAAGTTGCATCAAATGGTGCCTTATGGAGAGTGTGGGGCCCAGACCAATGATGTTACGGGGTCAGACTTTAAATTGATCCAATCATGGTATGTAAATCACACCAAGTTATGTGTCTAACCATAAGGATTCAAGAAAAACATATAGGGTTGTAATATGTACAGCTAAAGTTTCAGAGTTCTCAGGCTAAAAACAGCAAACATCAATAATACAGGGTCAATTTCAGTTGTAGCAGGGTCAAATTTAAAGTTTGCTCCGATTTGGAATAAAAAAGGTGCAAATTATTGGTGGTGCTTCATAGGATTAAAATAAGGCAATGTTTTAACTGTCTAAATGCATTTAGTTTTCCGAGTAGGGGCAAACCATTTTTCTTAAATCCAAATCCGAAGCAACTTTTAAAATTTGGCCAAAAAAAAGAAAAATATAAAAAAAATGACCCTTTTTATTGATTTTTGTTGCTTTTATTTAGCCATAACTCTGAACTTTAAAGGCTGTACATATTACAAACTTATACCTTTTCTGAATCCTTATGGATTGACACATAACATAGTAAATACTTTTCATCATGGTTGGATCAATTTAAAAATTTGAACCCCTACAATTTTTGGTTTGGTCCCCCCTCCTTAAGGCAACCACTTGCGGCACTTAAGATCGCGTTTCAGTGGTTCCTGTGAGGGGCTGTCTACATAGTTAATAACCACTCAAACCTTTTGAACTTGAGATGTGTGACAAATGTTCTTAGCTCCAGCTACTAGACTCCTGTCTTGAGAGGGTAAAGGGAATGGGTTTCGAAAACAACTTTTGTTCTCAAGTTCGAAGAAATCTTTCTTAAAAGTCCATCATGCAAAATGCTTCTCCCGCCCACGCCTAATAATGTCAAAACTTGACCACGATTATGAAAGATGCTAATGCTACTTTTGGCACACTCTATCTGCTGGTTCAGGGTAAGAATTTAGATTTCTTATGCACTGAGCCATTCCTCGTTGGAAAAGCGCTGTTTATAACTTGCCGGTCGGCGCTTACAAATTTGTTATCATGCGGAAAAAGAGAGTGGGAATCCCTGGTGTGATAAGCTGTGATACTCTCAACAATAATGTTAATTTTAAAACGTTGGGGTAAAGCATCAACGGCAAGTGTAAACGATGTCCAGAACAGGGCTACACTTCACACCATTTTTTAAATCATGTACTCCATTTCTCTCGACTTGCGGGCAGGACAACGTGCGCCATAAAAACTTCTGCACTCGATCTGTAAATCCATGGTTGCGGACATATCGTTTTGACAGTGAAATGGAAGGAGGGATCGAATAAAGTAATCAGCTAGACTCAGCTTGTATTCACTTTCTGATGAAAGATTGTTGATATGGCCAAGGGCTTTGAGGGGGGTAAGTTTGGCCATTCACTCTTAAAAATGTGCATTGAAATCAAAGCGTCCGTTTTGACTGGCAGCTGGACTCACCAAACGGTTTAAAACGACGTTTGTTACCGTTTTTATTTGCAAGTTTCGGGTCCCTTTTATAGTTAGTTTGCACGTTTTGGAGTTCCCGGCTGACAGTCAAAAGCGACGTTTTTAAGAACATTTAAAACAGTGTGGATGTATTCGTTAACCTCGGCAGGTTTTTACGTTTAATGTAACCAAAGAGCCAAGAAACTTATGCGGGTCCTGATTAATTGTCGAATTTATCAACCTATATCTAATCTATCTAACGGGCCGCAGCCAGATGCTGTTCCCATAGTACGCCAAATGTCCCTTGTTTGTCATTAGTTGGGGATGTCAGAGGGATCCTGCTGGATGTCTCGAGCAATCACATCAGTAGTTATAAAGGGGCGACGACCCCTGTTCTGGCATGGTAACTTCCAACATTTGACGTCTGAGACTACTTGGTCAATACGCACGATGACAGTGAGCCGGCAACTCCGCGCACGGCGTTGGCAACAGAAGATGAAATTGGAGGAATCTCCATATATCTGTGCGTTGGTCTTGGTGGTGCTCACGCCAGGATATGTTGTGTACTCGCATAAGAAGCTGTGTAGGTGCCATCCATCTATCCTGTAGCTCTTCTTCTCATGGTCCAGGTCTCAGATCCATATACAGATACGCTCTCACGGCTCTCAAAATTTCAGCTTGGTTGAATTGGAGATACGAAATTGCCATAAGTGGTGTAGTATTGCAGGCATTCCAAGCTTGTCCCTTTGCGTGACAAAGGGGAAAAAAAACAAAAAAGTCTTTTCTTGCTGTCGGCAACATACGGACCCCTAGATACTTGAAGTCCTTGACCTCTTTGAGTTGGCTTCCATCTGCTGTGCAGATACGTTGATGATCATCTTCCTCATTGACCGTCATATATTCCGTCTTCTTTGCATTCAGATGTGAGCCGACTTGGTCTGCAGCATTCTCAAGTGATGTAGTGTTTTTGGTGCACCACATTCAGAATCACTTGCTGTAGAGCTAGATCATCTTCGTATCCAGGCTGTGGATGCCTGCACTTTTGGTGACGTCTAGCACCTTTTGGTTTTGATGGTGAGTCCCTTTGTCGTTCATGATGTCAGACTTCGTTCTGAGGATGTAATCAACCACCATTACAAAGAGCTCGGGAGCAAAGGTATCTCCTTGAGGATTCCACGATTTAGGAACTTCCGTTGTGGGCCCATCCATTGGTCTGCACAAATCTCTATGGGTTATCATACATGATGGCAGTGCCTTACAGTCCTCATCTGGGACACATCAACCGTATTTGGCGAGAATATGCAGCATTAATCCCTATTTACACTGTCAAAAGCCTGGAAAAATCTACAACACAATTGAAGCTTTTCCCTTGGTAAATTCCTCACTCTTCATGATTCCTTCTGGAGGGCAAGTATCTGAGGAAATGTTGATCTGTGCCTTTGCGACAACCTTTCTGGTTCCGGCTGATAATTGGGATCTAGTGTGGAGGCGTGATTCTGTTTGAGCCAGCAGGAGTTGTAGATCTTAAGGCCAGTGGTGACAGTGTGGTTCCTCTTTCAGTTTTGGGGTTGTTGGGAGTCGCCTTTCTTTGGTAGAGGAATGATGATGATGTTGAAAAGCAGCTGGTTTGGTTTCCCAGTAGGTGTTGTTACAAAATTCTAACAGTTGATCATGGAATAGTGGATTCTCCCAGACTACTGCAGGAATGTTGTCCGTGATCAAGGGTCCCTTGGTGTTCTTCAGTTTCTGCAGGCATATCTGAAGCTCCTCTATAGTGACAGGCCAGTCTGGATGGAAGGGTGTCTGCTATCTTGTTATTGCATAAAGGTTCATCAGGTTAGTGTTATTCTGTTCTGAACCTGGCTGCCAGTAGAGAACTAAGTGCTGAAAGATTAACCACAAAAAAAAAGTGTCAAGAGGCGCTCTTCAGTTTGTTTCAATCACCTTTGATTCTTAGGGTGGGGTAGCCTTCTTATCGTCCCCCCCCCCCCAGCCTCCCTCCCTCAAGCCTCCCAAGCAAGCAGCAATGTTTTGTTGTTCAAAGATGTAGGGTGTCATGACTTACAGCACTGGGACTTAACTTGTTCCTCAAGCACCACATTGTAAGCATCATCAGTTGCAGCCTGAGCAGCATCAAGGTTCTGCATGGAGCTTCTGGTGGATTTATTACGGTATTTCTTGGCTTCAGACTTCAGTTATTTCTCTGCTTATGGCTGTTTGTCCTTTTGAGGCAAGCAGTAGGCCTTCTCTTTTTTCCTAGGTAGCATCCCATGCCATTTTTTCTTTTTTTTGGGCTGACAGTGAGGACCTCAACTCAATACAAGCGAAACTGGAGTTCTTGTCTTCAAGCTCATGCAACAAGAAAGTGTTGACCCTAGAATTATGGTGGCTGCGACAGTGTACTAAAAGGGAACTAGGGAAACGTGGAACACGAACAGCGTGTGGTGGCGCAAAAATGACCCCCGGAACCATAAAAAAGAAAAAGAAGAATACGAACCGTTGCTGGGGATACACATGTCAGATAGATTGTTTTCATGGGATCTCTGGGATGGTGGTCTGATTCACAGAATTGATCTCTGTAGCTAGACAAGAATAACTTATCTGGCTCCTGCAAGAGACATTCTGTGATCATACTTACATCTTCAAAAGTTCTGAGTCTCTTGAGTTCATTACTGCTGTTATCCACTTCTTTCTGACAGAAGATAGTCCAGTTGGACAAGTTCTCCTTTTGGGCGGCGGTGTGTCCCATTCTACCTGAAAGATTTGGATTTGGTTGAGTGGCAACAAGGTTAACTTGTTCCATAAGTCCTTCATGTACCTTTCCATTTCTGTGAGACTCGTTGTTGGGCAATGACAGCGCGTCGTCCAGCCCAACTTCGCGTTTTGTAATCACCAGCAAAGTCAAAATGAACTTTTTTGCCGACCCACGGCAAATCGACGTGGGACCTGCATTTGGATGTTTGATTTTTAACCCATTGATTCTTTGGTCAGAATCTTAATTATCTTGGAGGTCTTTTGTTACCGGTAATTAGACAGAAATCGTCAGCCGAAGGCGTTGTGATTATCTTGGTTGGTACCGTTCAGATTGTAACCGTGGCCAAATCATTTCAAGACATTGATAATGGATTGAACAGAGAAAAATATATTGTACCTATTTTGGTACTAATGGAAAGGCGAAACTCTATGCCTATCCCTGTACACATTTAAGAAATCGGATTGTCATAAGGAAAATGAAGGGGGTGGTAACCCCTTCGTGTTAGTTGGTACAAACGGATCATGTAGACCAGATTTAAGTTGTTGCTGTGTGACAATTTGAATTAAGCAATGTCAAAGATGGTTCTTGAGTTTCCTTTCCTACCTCTCACCCAGTCATCACCGTTTAAAGACACTATCAGTGATTCACCCGAATGAGTCAAAATATTTAAAATTTGCGGGCAGGAATAGCTTAAAAGTGAAGGACAAGTCTGTAGAACTCTCAAAAAGTATCTTTTCGAATTGAAAAATTGATAGAACAATAAGAAAACAGCAGTATTCAAAGATATGAATCCCCATTCAATTACGTGTTGTAGTAAGTGTCCGTACGGATAGTTATGACTAAAAATCCGATGTTGTCCTTATTAGGCTGCTTTTGGTCATATCACTTGCAGGATAAGTTAGGATACATACACTCGTTATAGCAATGCAAAAATCTGATTTTTGATGAATTTTTCGATCTTCTGATTCAGTAAATCACTGATAGTGCCTTTAACTCTTCTGGCTGCGCAATATATTTGGCTCCAGCTAGGTTTTTGGTACGTGCAAGCAATTTTACTGGCTGGCATTTTATAAAGGGCACAGGTAAGGCACGTGAATAGTGTATCCAAATTGTTTTATGACAAATTGACCAACGTGGCGATTGATAATAGTTCAACGATGATAGCATTGAAAGGAGACGAAAGGAAACAAGGGAAAAAAAGTAATGGGGTTTAGTAATAATACAGAACCCCGTGTCACTAGTTCAGCTTTTGTTTGTTTGTTTTATTTCTTCCTTTGCCTGTGTTACTCATTCAATGATGTTAAAGTTTCCTCTGTTCTTCTATGCATGAGGTCTAGCCCCATATCGACTAGGCCTACGAATAATTAAATCACAAAAATAGAACAATGTGCAGAGTCACGAATGTACATGACTTTGCAAAATTTAGCGCAGTTCAGCGACCATGGTATCTCATTAAAAGTTTTGGATTGGTTCATGCATAGGGAGAGGGATGAGTATTTTTGCTGATAGACAATATAACCATTAAGTTTTTATATAACTTATCCGGCCATATTCACATTTTCACACTCTGGACCCGTGGACGTGCTGGAACACTTCATTGAAGTGTAGTAAACGGAATAATCAATTTTCACCTCTGTCCATTAAAACACATTGTCTGAATAGAGAGAATACCGACTTAAAACTGGCGCACCACACTAAAGGTTCGTTCATACTACACTGCAACGTGCGCTGCGGTAAGTTGCAGTGCTCAAATTAGGTCTCTGTCCAGTATACTGCATTGCGGTACTGCAACCGAGTTAAATTCATTTTAACTGCAGCTGCAGCGGATTGCGT
>JAMKCH010038999.1:0-13525 GCA_023653785.1 Ophioderma brevispina
AACGATGTGTAAAAATAAACGGTGGTTAGGCATAAAACTATGGTTATAGCTAAAGCAAAGTTTAAAAACCGCAGGTTAAATATATTAAAAAGTCAGTTTAGATAAACACGATTTTAACCGCCTAAATATCATCCACCGAACTTTGACGATTTCGCCTATAGATTATGTGCAGGTCCACAATATTATGTCAAATAGACCTTCCGTAGTTTTAAATGATACGCAGAAAGTCCACGGGTAAATTTCAAGAAATCGTGTTATGCAATGGAGTTTAGAATTTGCCTCAGCGATGGATAGAACACACCGGGGCTGCACTGCTATATAGCAATAATCGCAATAATGCAAGACTCGATAGCGGATACACCCGAGATAGAAAAATAGAAGCAGAGACAAATTACAGAAGAAAGCAACTGAGGACTTGAATTATTAAAAGATAATAGTAAATATGAGAAGCACGGTTTACACACAGTATTCACATAATACACGAAAAATATCAGGCACTTGATGAAAGTGTGCAGCTAAAAAGCCTTAAACTACCCGGACCAAGTCTAAGTTGAACAACGTTTTAGGCATGTTACGATGTTCGGCTAAAATTAAACAGGTTTAAAGTTATTTAACCATGCCTTTGACGCAATTGCGTTATTTTACGGATCGTTTAAATTGCTGATTTAACAGTGATTGCGTTCCAACATCGTTTGGAATACGAACCTACCATCTAAACCCCATCTGGCCTTCACTTTCTAAACAGTTTTACAGTGTAAGGCTGGTGCTTCTAATGAAAGTGAACTCACTGATTAATTATTTGGTAAACGCACACCAAAATATCGATGATCATAAAGATAATGGCACAAGCTATGACCATAATGGAGTTAAAAAGGGATTGGCAATGTCTTCAGTATGTTCGTCAATCAATAACTTACAGTTGGAGTGGTTACAAAATCGTGTTCACTGCAAATCTACAAATGTAAAACAATGGAAATCGGACCAATCGATTTTGCACTTCCTTTTTGAGAATCATATCTTTTATTCTACATATCGGAGTCGAATGAAATACACGGCAAAGTTATATAAAGCTTATTTATTTGGCTACTTTAAGAAACTACCAAACAAATACCCATGTGTAGTTTAGTTTTAACAAAAATGCCTTGTTTTGAGTGGTAATATTTCTTGGGAACAGCCTGTACAGGCCGTCCTCCAAAAATGGTTAAACACTCGGGGACAAAGAGATTTTGTACAAAAATAAAATACTAATTCGATTGGTGCTATATATCAATAAATGCATGGAATGGGGTTACGCGGCAAAGTTAAGGGTTTGGTTGCGGCACAAATGATGTTAGTTCACAGTTGCCAAAACATTTTGTTTTTTTTCTTTTTATGAGCTTTGTTCACCTTCGTTTCACTTTCGAATAAAGGATGAAGTATAAGGTCAAAGAAAATTGAACACACGTAGCACCTCTAAACTTGAATTTATTCGGAAATAGGACAAGTGGGTCCACGTCACTTGAAAAATAGCTAATTACATCGGGGTGATGGTTTATAACACATGCAACTTTTCAGTTGATGGATAATACAAATGGCTCTGCAGTTCCAGACGAAAAAGGAATCTGTGAAGTGTTCGGTCCTCTACATACCGAGCGGATGTACTTATCAATAGCTTCCATCTATTTGCTGGAGTCAATGTTTGATATCATGGTGTACATAACGGAGTCACTGTGCATAAATTGAGATGACTTTTAATTCATTTTCTCGAGAACGTGCAAATGTTACTAGTCGTGAGAACACAGGTAGAACTGATTTGATTTTAGGAAACTTATTTCGGAAGATTTATGTATATATTCCCATGGGTGCGCCACCTTGTTCCTTATCCCAGCATCTTTTTCTCTTTGACCTCAGCGCCTACAAGACGATGTGCTATGAAGTCAAGTTTATTCTTGTTGCGTCATGCATTCAAGTGGAAAGGCAGAAATCGAACCAAGTTGATTTTGGCCTCTCATATTTGATGAAGCATAGATTTTGCTTTAAGTGTCGAATGAAATAAATGGCAAATTAAAGCTTATTTTATTGGCTTGAAAAAGGTATCAAACAATGACCCATGCATACTCTTCTTGGTATCAATTTGCCTTTTTCCCGAGTGTTAACATTTTTGGGGACAGCCTGTAGACATCACATGACCTTTGACCTCGGTATGTGACCTTTGACCTCGTCAAGATATGTTGGATCCCATGTTGCACCTATGAATCAAGTTTGGTTTAAATCCATCGAAGTATATGCGGATATTACAGGCAAATGTTAACCCTTTTTCATAAGGCAACAACAACAGACTACATCAACAGACAACAACAGTGGACAAAGTAATAACTGTGGATGTGTCTTCCTGCCTTAAGGCAGGCAACACAAAAAGGAAAAAGGTCTATATTTGTATGTTTGATGCCCGGTGTAGAAGTAATCATTGTCCGGCGTACTCATAGTCCGGCAACAATGGTGAACAATAGGGCAATCGATTCAGCTGACTCTTTACGCAACATTAGTTTCACGCTTTATTCCGTTATCGTCTATGGAGCCCCGGACTATGGCTCCAGCCGGACTATATCTGCTTTCACACCGGGTTTGAAGCTAAAATTGGATTGAATCCTTGAAACGTGTACATTTGTTAAAACATTAAACCCATGTTAAAAAGGACCACTCCAAGGATTTTTATCTGGTCCTAAATATTTGATTTTATTTCAACGTTGTTCTGATATCATTTAAACATTCTTATCTTGGTGTATTTTTTGATACCTGTAGATGTGTACAGTAACTCCATAAAGTTATTAGTAATGTTAACTGGCGTGTTGTATAAAAAAGGAGCAGGACACTTCACGACAAGAGGATGTGAGATCTCAGTAATTATTGAAATTGGATAAAATAATGCTTTAATCTTTTAAAATGAAGGCTTGATTCTCTAACATATGCCGAAATTTTCTCCTTTTAGAGTGTTTTAAAAGGCATCAACGATGTCGCCAAGACGCCGCTCAATACCATGCACAGAGTAGGCACAACGCCAAGGGAGTGGAATACAAGCAGGAAATATATTATATATTTGTTTTAAATTTTATGTCTGATATTTTCAGTGTGATTTTTGAGGCTCCTTTAAAAACCATCTAGCCTTTTTCGTGGTAGATACCTTTAAACTTTTTGTTTATAGTAAAACACATCATAGCAAGTATTTCAAGATCATTATTGTAGTTACTACTCCGAACGAGTGGATTTTTTGCAGAAAAGCATAATCTTCAATTTGCCGCCCTATGGGGGTTGAAATTGGTATTACCATCTTTGACTCAGAGGAGAACACTCAAACAACCCTGTAATAGGTTATTGATAATTCATTTGATTAACTTCTTACCGACATGTAAGGATGGATAGTGATTTCAAGGTACGCGATATCATGCTCAATTCCCTAAAAAGAGCTCTGATTTTGCCACTACTCTAGTTAATGTGTGATTAAAAGTCGGTTTTAAAGCCGTTTGGCTTTTTCACTGTTTTTCATTTTTGGATTTTTTTCCTAAAATTTTAGGTGTGTCTTCAGATTTTTTTTCTGGGTTGTTTTCTAAACTCCGATGGCCCTTAATTGACTTGGCTGGTTTACCTGCTTTGCATATCGACGATATGATGCGAATGCACATTTCTTCTCTGATAAAACTGCTCTATCAAGCCTTGGTTCTTGCACATAAGAAGCGAAGGCCAAAAATTGGATAACACTAATGAAAAAAAAAAAAAATACCTGGCTACCTAGAAGCAGATCAGATCCTACCTGTTGATTGTGGGAACATCACCACAGACATGGAACCTCTCTGTCGCCCACTGCTGGAGCAACAATGCACAGACAGACCTTGCGGAATTCAGTGAAGCAGCCAGACGTTTTGTACCCATCTCTGGCTGATTCAATATTGAGAACCCTGTGTTTGGCCACGATGAGAAGAGAAGAATCAAAAATTATAGTTAAAAAGCCAAACTGCTTAAAGCACACCTTGGTCACATTAACTAGGATGTTAACTCCCGTCAGAGTAGGGATTTCGAGCACAATAAATCGGGGCGCCTTGATATCACCATTCATCTCATATCATTAATCACATAAATCATCCATAACCTATTACACGATTGAATCTATCCCACATTGTCGTTTGATTGACAAAGTATTATCATCTGCCTCTAAGTTGATAATACTATTAAGCAAAGAATCATTGAAAAAGTCGCAATATTGGTGGTTCCATGGGACCACCCTAAGGAAACCACTTTCCCGGTGGAATTTTTGTACGAAATTTACACCACATGTGAAGGGTCATAAGACAACCCCATATAAAAAATGAAATTTGTTATTTGGGCTGCAAATTAGGGTAAAACATTGTTTTCAAAACACACGAAAATTGGGCAAAAAGACAGAAAATTCAAATGAGCCTTGCGCTTACATCAAACTTTTTGAAAACTTAATTTAAATGTTGATATCTACTCTGGATGATCCAAATTATATATATATATTTAACACAAAACTTGCAGTTTTAGGGAATCCTGTATTTTTACGGGTGTTGCAAAATACACTTCATTTTCCCATAGACGTTGTACAGTAACGGTTTAGCAACGTCCACGATGAAATTGTTTATTTTCAGCTGTTATATGGCCTCCATTTTTCTGATTAAACTTTTAAGAATATTATTTTCTCAGTTTTATTTGAGAAGAGGTTTCTCGCAGGACAAAAAGTTTGCTTTGGTTCTTTGATTTTTAATAATATTCTCAAATGACTTCTTTTAGTGCCCAAGGGGGGTCCATGGGACCCTCACTAATTAACTCATTAACGTCTTGGCCGATTTTAATTTTCTTGGTATAAAAAAAAGCGCATTTAAAAGTCAGACAAATATAAAAAAAAATTCGGCGAAAAAGTCCCACGCGTAAAGCGGCCAGCGCGAGGACCCCCTAGGACCCCCCTGGTAACTTAAGTGTTAAAATCACACCAAAAAGTTTCGGGCTAAATAATAAATAATTAACAATATGTTTTCGCTCAAAGAACCTCTTATGTACTATAAATAGTGCAACCGATGAGATGGTTGGTAGGTGCGGACCGTTGAAGCCTAGTTCTTACTAAGGCTACCATGCCTTTTAAACACTTTAAAAGCAGAAAATTTCTGAATTTAAATAATTACTGAGATTGCACGCTCCCTTATCTCAAAGTGTCCTGCTCCCTTTTTATACTATGCAAAAACTATCCCTCGTTAGCGCTAGCTAATACTGAGAGCACAAATGATGATTTCTAATACATTAAGTGAAGATTGTAAGTAATTTAAAGTAGTTTAACATGGTTATATCAGGGATACATGACAAAGCGATGTAAAAGTATTAACTTTTGGTTTTGGCGTGAAAATGGCAGACATCTTTAGAAATTACAGCCATCTTGAATTATTATTACTCCAATGTACATAAACTTAATAAATTTAAACTGAAAGGAAAAACAAAACTTAATAAATTTAGGATGTCCAAGCCAAATAATATGTGCAATGATAATCATTAAGAGAAAAAACATTGATATATGGATTCAAGTATATCAATGCTACTGAAAACTATTGCCATTTGGTTTTGGCTGGAAAATGGCCGCCATCTTCTTGACAAATGGGCTGCGATAGTGGTATTAACGTCGCCGAATGTACAAGTCATCTCACATTTGTCATATCCATAATGAAAATGGTTACCTTTACAATAAAGATTTGAGTTATCTTGCAGGAATGAACCCAATAACCAAACAAAAAATTATGGTTTAGAGACGGCCATTCCATTTGGTTTTATCAACATTAGCATTTTCCCAAGCTTCCATTTGTTTCTATTGAATATGTTGTTTGGGAAGGTCATTAAGTAGCTAACTTACAGCAATAAAGCGTATCTGTTGCAATTTTTTTTCCCAGGATCAAAAACCCAGCGTGACTTGGACTAATGCGAGCTAATGCGTTTGTGTGTATGGCAAGTAAGTATATGCACACAATTAGCAAAAAGATAAACCTGGTTTTTTCGTCGATAAGCCTGGTTTTCGATCGAAAAACCAAACCAGGTTTATCGACGAGAAGAGAAACCTGGTTTTTTCGCCGATATATACTGGTTTTTCACTGTTAGAACTGGTTATTTCACATAACGAAAAACCAGGTTTTTCGGAATTCGATTGTCAGTTTTTGAAAACTGGTTTTTCAAAAACGTGCACAATCGATATTCGAAAAACCTGGTTATCGATGGAAAAAAACAGGTTGTATCAAAGAAAACTATGACAATCGAATTGAAATACCAAGTTTATCGGCGAAAAAAACCCAGGTTGGTCGGTCGATAACAGGTTATCCAAAAATGATGACAATCTAAGAATTCGATCAAGAAACCTGGTTTTTCGATTGAAAAAAAACCAGTTTTATCAAATAAAACTCTGACACTCGAATGAAAAAAAACCAAGTTTATCGGCGAAAAACCAGGTGTTTTCGGGCTCGATAAACCAGGGGTTATCAAAAAACATGACAAGCGAATTCGAGAAAAAAAACATGTTTTTTTGATTGAAAAACCAGATTTCTCAAATTAGAAGCTATGACACTCGAATGAAAAACCAAGTTAATCGTCGAAATAGTAGTCAATGTTGTTTATGGACACTTTCAGGAGCTCATGAGCTAGCAGCGCGCGATAGTAGTAGTACTAACAGATGCAACCATTAATACAGCTTGGGTTGTTTGATATCATATCCAATTAAATCAAAATTTAAGACGCGATAATGTCGTTAAATAAAGAATATAATAATATTATCATTCATACATTGATATATTGATTCAGTGTGACTTCCATTCCAATATTATGACGTTCAAAATTGCACTACATAATGTAGCCTAGGCTGGCTTTCTTCGCACCGAAGACAGAGTTGATGCGTAAATATACAAGAATCTCAACCGGATTAATGGAATTCGATTGTCATAGTTTTTTTTGCAAAATCTGGTGTTTGCAAAACAATACATGACAAATCGAGTCGAAAAACATGGTTTTCGATTGAAAAACCAGGTTTATTCAAATATTAAAACTAGGACAATCGAAATTTGAAAACCAAGTTTATCGGCACGGAGGGAAAAAAACAGGTTTTTCGGTCGATAACCAGGTTTATCAAAACATGGACAATTTCGAATTCGACACAACCTGGTTTTTCGATTGAAAAACCAGGTTACTTATTCAAAATAAAACTCTAGACAAATCGAATTCGAAAAACCACGATTTTTTCGCCTCGATAAACTTGGTGTATCAAAGAACTATGACAATCAAATTCGAAAAACTAGTTTTCGATTGAAACCAGACAGGTTCTCGGTCGATAAACTGGTTTTTCGAAAAAACAATGACATCGAATCGAAAACCAGGGTTTTCGATGAAAAAACCAGGTTTATCAAAAACTCTGAAATCGAATTGAAAAACCTGGTTTTTCGATCGAAAACCAGGGTTGATCTGTTATATGTGCACTATACTTGCCATATGTGTGTTCTGTCAAACCATGTAGGCCGCCGGCCTGTAGGCCTATCCTTTCTATTTTAGCTTCTATTTGATGACAAAATTGAGGTTATTGGCATTAAAAACGATTTGTGCAACTCCAAAGACGACGAACACGCCACCTTTCTAATTTCTAGACTATCATTTATTTTCATTAAAGAATTTTACAAGCCAATTTGAGGATTTCGTTAACTTCGGTCGACTTTTTCCTTTCAGCCATTTTGAACTGTTTGAAAGTTGAACCAGCAACAGGGAATTCAAATTGGCATCAACATCCGGCGCGACCCGAGTGCTATCTTTTCAACAGACTTGAAAGTGCAACGCAGAGATTTAAAAAACCGTTGTCTCTAAAAATGTGACTGTGAAAATTCTGATTTTTTTCACTGGTCTAACGGCTTTCTATCAAAAACTATCCCCATATGAAAGGAATTAAGCGAGAAACTATTTTTAGTACAAAAAATTGTGAAATTTCTATTTTCCGATAGAGGCAAATAGGAAAAATTCGCCGTGATGTTTTCTAGTGAAATTTGAAATTCACTTTATTTCATGGTAAGTTATTATGCAGCCAACTAAAAGGAGAAATTATTGAGTGGCTAAGCTTTAAATGAAATCACTACATATCACAGAAATTTTAGATGACTTAAATACAGACTGTCCCAAAAAAAAATATACAATCAAGATTAAATTTTTTTGGCCCCATTTCGTTCATTCAACTGGCGTGTACAGATTTTTTTAGGAGTGTTTACAGTTGCATGAGATTTGTGAGTTGGGGTTGTAATTTGGGGGATGTCAGGAGTTAGGCTTAATTATCTGAGACAGTTGAAAAACCTGTTGGGCCAGTTTCGGCTATCCTGAAATCAACAAATTGAATTTTGAAAATTAAAAAAAGAAAAAACCTAAAAAATTAAAATAAAAATTAGGTATAAAGTGCTGCTTTCTTGTGATATAGCATAATTTATAACTTATAATTGTCGCAATTGCTAATAACACTACATGTAGCATTGGAAATTCATTCCAAACAGTCTGTTGTCTCAGCTTTACTCATGTTTCAGCAGAATGCAGAACCATAACAAACACCCTTGTGAAAGTTAACTGAGACCTTCGAACAAAACAATCCTTGCTTTATTGCTCTTTGTTGACAATGATTCTTCATCATATTTCCTCCCTGGCATCGTGGAGGCAGGGGGAATAGGGGAAGGGTAAATTGTCTCGCCACATTAGAGCGTTGTACACACATTTGTCCCTCACAGACTGTGACGGCATATTTCAGCAGTCACTTCCCCAAATTTTGAATTTCATGATTATTGGCCCCTGAGAGTGAGTCCCTCATTTCACCCACAACATTAATTAAATTTTGGTGCTTCACTGAAAACTAAGGTCTTAATTAGTTCAATGCATTATAATACATTGACTCTGATCTGGTACAATTTTCTTTTGTTTGAAAAAACGATGTAATCCCACAATGATGTACACCGTTATACCTTTAGTTTCTTGAAACTTCAGGTGGATGAAACTGCCCAAGTGGTATTTTATCCTTTGTGTTCAAACTGACAATATCTCCGCCTTCGGTTCCATCAAATTGGATGAATAAAAGCGAGGATTTTAGCTTAGGTCTGTCTAACATGAAGTCAAAATATATGGCAAAAATGCCACGTTTATATTTTTATAATTTTAGTTTGATTGTTATAGTGTTTACCCTGGGACAGTCTGATATCTGGTTAACCTCCAACGGTAGGAGGCGTGATTAGCGTTATAGGACGGAGGGACGCCTATAAGCTATATTGGTCACGAATATTTAAATCTAAATGACCGTTATGGAAATTACAGTGTTTGCAGCGGGGTTAATACACCAACCCCCGATTGGATTTTGAAATCAATAATTTATTCCAAATATCAGGAGATTACTAAGATGTATTTGATGTTTAAGAGGTTGCATTTTGTACATGTCACTGGGACTGATATTGCCGTAGTTAAATGCATCGTAGCAGCTCCACAAATTACCGTTTGCACCAGGTTGGCAATTCCCCATGTAACCCCGGGAGCTAGCAGCCATTTGTAACACATCTCAAGTACAACAGGCTTGAGTGATTAAAATATGTTGACAGAATGGACAGGGATCCCTGACTTGAAACATAATTCTTAAAGGTGTGCATTTCGTGATCCAGCCCCTTGTGTTTTATTCCAGTTTCACTCGATGTCCTTAGAAAAGCTATCACAACTTTTAGCTGATCCCGACTTGCGGTTTGTGTTATGAGCAAATTCTCGTTTCCCCCGGTCCCATAGGCCATGTGCTAAATTTATGTCCGTTTACGGACAGAAAATACAAAATTTGCGAATTACTTACAGACCCGGCCGAATTTGCACGTAGATTTGGCACACATGGAATACTAATGTGACAGGTCAGATGATATGAAAAATCTCAAACTTTTTTTAGAAAGTCGGGGGGGACGAGGTCGGCTGTGGATCACGAAATGCCCCTTTAAGTGCCACAAATGGTGCTTCTTTTTAAGGAGAGGGGGCCAAGAAAAGTTTGTATAGGGTCAAATTTTTAAATTGATTTCAATCATCTTGAAAAGTATATACCATGTTATGTTTCTAACCAATAAAAAAGTTATAGGCTAAAATAAAAACAGGCAAAAATCAATAAAAATTGGTCAATTTCGGTTGTACCAGGGTTCAAATTTTAAAGTTATTCCGATTAGATTTAAAAAAATGGTGCAAATTATTGACAGAGTTCATAGGATTATAAATAAGGAATGTTTTGACTGTCTAAAATTTTACTCAGTTAACCGATGTAGGGGGAAACAGAAGGTCAACCGTCCATGGCATTCATTTGGGTACTATCATCAGTGATTCACCGAAAGAGTCAAAATATATGCAGTTTGCAGGAAGGCCAGGATGGCTAAAGTTGAAGGATAGGTCTGTATAATCCTCATTAAGTTACTTTTTCCAACTGAAGAATTGCGAGAAAGGAGAAAACGGCAGTTTTCAAAAATAAAGACTCTCCATTCACTTACGTGATGTAGTATGTGCCCGTACGGACAGTAATGACTAAAATACGATTTGTACTTATTAGATTGCTTCTGTTCTTATCAATTGCACATATTTAATTAAAATCCCAAAATTAAAAAAAAAAAAAAAAAAAAAAAAATGGATTGATTTTTCGATTTTATGGATTGATTGCAAATCACTGATAGTAGTGCCTTTAAGCAAGCATTTGAGAAACTCAAACCATTCCTTTATTTGGATCTTCCCTATGAGCTCCACAATAGTTTGCACATTTTTTATTCCAATCGGAGCAACTTAAAATTTTGACCCTTTGAAATTGTATTCCCTTTTATTGAATTTTTTGCTGTTTTTGGTGTAACTCTTAAACTTACGTTGTAGATAGTACAAAAAAATATACCTGTCGGAATCCTTTTGTGGTTAGACAAATAAACATGGGATACTTTCCGCACGATGGGATCACTTTTTAAAAAAATATGACCCTTGTACAACTGTGTCTTATGGCCCCCTCTCTTAAAGGGGATGGCCCGAGTTAAGGATATGAATTTTTCCTCTTTGATGGAGTTGCCTTCACACCAAATCCCCATCTGTAAGTTTCGCGCCGATAGGTCAATCCGTTTTATGTGAGAGCTAAAAACGTGATTTTGTAAGCCCCAAGTCCTAGAGTACGTGTACAATTTAATGTTGGTCGACCAAATGGGGTATATTTTCGCTCACAACTTCCAACCAAACATCATTTGTCCCTATGTTTCACAGGGAAAATGAAAAAAATAGTGGCTTTTCTTCTGATACCAAAATGTTGACCACTTCCGTAAAATCCGGGGCTTCTGGGGACGAAGACTATTATCGATCGGGCCATTACCTTTAAGCATCATTTGTGGCACTTAAGTAATTAATGTTGGCTACATATTATTCACTCAAACCTTTTGTACTTGAGATTGTTCCAAATGCTGCTAGCCCAGGGGCTAATGCCCAAATCGAGCAGGTCGTGTCCTACCCTTCCTGCAAAGGTGTGTCCTATAGTATAGGGGGCGCTGTTTGGCAGGTGTGGACGATTTTCCCATCATCAACTTGGACTTCCGGATTTGCATTCGATTGTACACACCACATCCCAGATAATAACATTACTTAAAATCCGCATTTATTTCAGAATTACAACATTCAAACGATATTTTTAAAGTAGAAGTACAGTAACTATTGTGTTAAGAATCGCCTTGGCCATTAATCACTAAATAAAACGAGATTATCTAGTCCAAAATGGTGGCATTTCTATGGCCTAGTAACGACTAACGAGTGCACTGATAGTTATCAATTATACATGCATGACATGTAGTAGGCACGTAGAGTAGTGATTTGCATCTATTCCAAAATGGCGGAGGCAGAGGCTTACCAAACCAAATTTGCAAGGGTTAGCGAACCAGAAAGAGAACGTCATAACTCGGATCACCTAAAAGTAAGTTGATAGTGAAAAGCCATTGTATAACTAAGCAATCATAGTCTAGATTAAATAATTGTTTGACTGATTCAACCACTTAAGGTCGCACTGCTGTAGACGACATAGGCCTAATTCGTAAACACACGTCAATAGACACGCGATACGCTCGTGTACAGGTCGCACACGCCATACCGCATACGCTTAGTTCAACAATATTACGGCTACTATAGTATTACTATGCATTGATATGGCCATGCGTTTTGAACTTGACACCCAAAATGTCAGTTTTTGTTACTTTTTCCCAAAAAGAAAAGCAGAGTCGGGATAAAGCTCTTTTAATCGCATAGCCCGGTTGAGCGGCGATGCAAAGTGGGCGATATCTCACCCTAAAAATCAAACACCATTTCCAGGGCTAGAATTTCTCGCAAAGATTCTCGTAATTGGCTTTTGGAAAGAATTTAATATATTGTGCCACCACCATATGAATTCGGCAGCCTCAACGAATAACTGCATGTGAATGGATAGGTGGGCAGAATACTGAATTCATCCCTTCTTGTGAGAATCAGACTGATTCTCTCACTCTGGCAACAAAATTCTTCCCTGCAATTTTGTTACAACTTGTGTCTTCTTAATTTATAGTACATTATTATCCGTCAGTAATGATTAGCTGTAAACATCCAAGTTCAAAGACAAAGTGCATAAATCATACTCAAAAGCTGCTGGATTTCTTTCCCATGGCATTTTGGATGTGCATCGCCATATTTGCTGTTACTGCTCGTGCGCAGAGCCTTTCCAGCTTACTGCACATGTGCAGAAGCCACTGTTTCACGTCGGAGATTAATACACACTTTGAATTCAAATTCTTCTGTCACTCCTTATAAGTTATAGAAAAGTTATTGTTTTTTAAACCTTTGTATCCTAAAGATGAGGCTATATAGTTAGACACAAATCATATGCAAAAATTGACACATCACTCATTTTGGACTATATTTCAAGATGGTGACTGGGGATTTCTGAAGTTGATGGAAACTGTTTTTCTGGCAATGGTGCGTTTCTCAAAATGTGAGTTTCTTTTCTGAAAAATCCCAACTTTTACCTAATGTAGCACAAAAAGTCCCCGATGAAAATTTTTTTGGTCCACTGAGATTTTAGATATTTGTATTTAAAGTAAGTTCACAAAATAATTTTTTGTGAAGAATCGTTTGCCTTCGTGATATCACTGAATTGATGGTAAATAGCAAACCTCGCCGAATTTGGTGATACAAAATCGCCGTATTAGGCGAGGTCGCCTGATTAGGCGACATCGCCCGATTAAGCGCTAAATAGTACATGTAGGCCTGCAAAGGAGAATTGGTTAGTAGTTAAAATAGTGGAGTTATTGAAGTTGCAATTGTTTGAGTTCAGAACAGCCGAGTCAGTTGCAGTGGTTGTAGTGTGGCAGAAGTGTGGCAGTGGGAGTGCTATGTTAGTCACAATGATTGGGACTTCACATGACGTTTCTTTAACAGTATGCCTTTAACAGTCTACAGTATAAGTGAAGTCCCAAAACACTACGTGTAACAGCTA
>JAMKCH010039000.1:0-13784 GCA_023653785.1 Ophioderma brevispina
GTTGTTGTGGAAAATTGCCAAAATAATTGCCCAAAATACCTCTTTTGTGGAAAATAAATTTATTTCTTAATAATAGCAAAAATATCCACATAATGCCCAAGGAACCACATAGAGCATTAAGATTTGTCTACAACATAACAAAGTAACATCCAGAATGATAAAGAACCAATTTATGTAAGCAGTCCAATTTTTATCTGCACTGAAGAAAACTGATGTTCTCAGGATTCCAAGGATGGGCCATGCAAATCAAATTCACATAATACACCTGGATTCAGGAGGACCGCACCTGCACGCATAGGTGAAGGGATATACCCAACCACTTCACAAATTCCCAATGATAAATACCAACTTATACATCTTAACTCTAACTCAAACCTGCGCAATCGTTAACGCTATTCACAAACCAAATGGTCACTTCTACATAGGAGAGAGAGCGAGAGGTCACTGAACTTGAAGAAATTACACTGCATGCCAGTCATGGTCTCTGGCAAGCATCCTCCACAGAAAAGTTTGCAGTGTCTTACGGAATACCCTCCTCTCTCCCCAGTTGGCAACAGGCACTCGGTAAAGATAATGCTAACACTTTAAGCAATATGGTACCAAACCTGTTTGCTCTACGCACTGTGTCAGTTAATCGAATCAACATTTACCTAACCGCTTTAATAATGTCATGTTCCGATGCAAACAACAGTAAAAAATAGGTTTAATTTCCTAGTAGGTGCAACGACTCAAATCGGTTGGGGGTTGGATCCAAATTTATTAAACGGTACAAAGAAAACACAGACTGTGTATACAGGTGTAGAATCGAGAAGTTGAGAAGGCTAAGGGTTTTCAGAAGCAGAGTACAACCCACCAACATTTTTCCTTCCTGAACTGTAATAGGAGAGGATTTTTTTCAGCGGCTTCTATGCTGGAAATGAATCTGAACAGTCCCAGGGAGACACTGTAGACTTGGGGTCAAGACTTTACCCTTTCTTGTAGTGTTCAGCTTTTGAAAGCAGTATACTTGGTGACAATTCCCTTGAAGTTGGGTCTATGATTTTGAAATTACAAACTCAAACACAAACTGCTTTTGTGGCGCAATTTATTTAGTCAAGTATTCTGTTTTGATGCACAACCCGAGAACGATCTGCAACGGCGCAACAAGGAAAAATTTTGTAACGGAGTGGGACCTTAAAGCTCACACCAAATGTTTTTTTTACTGATTGTGTTAAGTGAAAGACTGGTTGATAAATACCACGTACTGTAGCAAAGACTAGAAAAGAAATTGCAAAAAGCAAACTGTCCTCAAGCATCAAATTCCAACTGCCTGGAGTTTGTTTGACCAGTCCTTATCAGAGGAGGTTTTGGAATCCAATATCTGCAATATTATTGGAAATGGCTTCCTGTTGAGGTGCCCATGCACTTAATATATCTTAATAACCCTTAACCCTTTAGACCTCCCGAAGACTATTCCCTCAGAGTTCAAAAAATTAAATTTTCTTCAAAAAATTCAATATTTTTTTTTTTTTTCCAAAAATTCAAAATTATGTATTCATGGCATTTTTGGAATAATGCATTATAATGCATTCAAATGAGTCCAAACAACCGGTCTTAGGTCAGTAGTGTTTGGCTCCCAAATTTACTGCACCATTGGGGAAGCTTTCAAAAATTGTGTGTTTTAACCTATACAGAATCCTTCAGGTTGTTTAATGGTTGAACCAAGTACTGGTATGCCCATAGTAGAATATAGGTAAGTTGCACTGGTTTATGGGATTGGTTTTGCGTCTTTGCTTAGCTACTCCATGTGCAAGATGTATTCTCATGTTCGGCAGGTTGGACAAAAAAGTTGTAAGTTTCAAGATCATGATTTTCAAGCCTTGTGGAAGAGTATTTTTCATGAGACAATGACAAAAGCAGTTTAAAGGGGGATGGCCCCTTTAAGTATAAACTTTCCAACTTGATTGATTGACCTTGACCCCAATCCTCCATCTGTAAGAGTTTTTCACTGATATTTTCAATCCATTTTGATGTGATAGCTAAAGATGTGCTTTTGGCAAGCCCCTAGAGTCTTGGTAAAATTTATTGATTGACCCAAATGAGCTCCATTTTCGCTCATAACATCATCCAAATGAACATCTTTTAGCCCACGAATTCACAGGGTAAGGAGAATAGTAAAATAGCTTTTCCTTCTTGCTGAAACCAAAATTTTGACCACTTCCAGAAAAATCTGGGGTTCTGTGGACAAGGCTAATAGTAATCTCGGTCCATAGCTTTTAAAAAACATCCTTTGATGTTTATATTTGAAATACATCGCCCACGCCAAAATTCATGATTGAAATTATGCCTTAATTTACAGCACTGGTAGCAAGTAGGAGTTATACATATTACAATTGATTGTGCTGAGAATTAATAATGTAGCCTAAATAAACAAAAGTAATGCACTCAAATAAAATTGAACCGAATTACACAATGTACAATTGATTCAAAATAAGCGTACCGAACCTAATTTAAACATGGCCAATAACACTGAATTACTTCCTGTTTTTGGATTCAAAACTGAAAACGGTTTCACCAACAATTAAAATTCAAATAAGCATTTAAAATTTAAAAAAAAAAAAAAAAAATTACTTCCTGTTTCGGAGTTTTTGCCTTTTTAAAGACACAAAAACTTAAAACTTGTGTATCATGGTCTGACAATGTCCATATGACTTAAAAGGAGCCGTGGAGGCGCCTGGTGTGTTCAAAGGTGCATATGATGCTTGAAACAAGAAAACGCTAAAAAGGGTCCGTTATTCCAACATACAGTCTCGTGTTAATGATTAGGGTGTTAAAAACAACAAAATATGGAAAAAGTTATGTTTTTCTTAAAACTCATTAACTTTGATGTCCGTGTTTGGGTATGTATACTCAAATTAAGCATAGAATCAATCATAGACACCTATTGTAAATCAGAAGTAAAGCAAAGTAAAGATTGATAAAGGGTTATATTAACAATACAATGCATTGCTACTTGTTTAGGGTAGCAAACTGACCAAAAATACTTTTTGATGTGCAAACAGACACAAATACTTGTTTAGGTATTTTTTTCAGTCGGTGAAATACTTGTTTAGGGAAATTTTGTAAGTCCAATGTTCACGACCATCCAATCCACCTTGGAAACAATGGCCCCCTTGGAAAGGAAGAATTCTACACCCCAAGTATGAGCTGACAAACAACATGGTTTAAAACAACAGGTTTTACTTCTGTTTCAATATAATCATTAAGCACCCTGGACACATACAAAATTTATAAGGAGGAATACCTTGACAGTATTTACAACTGCCATGGACCAGTCATTGGGGAAACTACCTCAAAGGGACAGAGCATAAGCCTATACTTTGTTCAAGATAGGAAGAGAACCAAGAAGAAACACTGTGGTGTCATTACAAACAGCAAATGTCACCAAACAATTTAATCAGTAATACACTTAAACTATACTTTGTTCATCACCAAATAGGCAAAGACTCTTCACACTGCCAATTTGATATAGAATAGTACGGGCACAACTGCAAACAACACTACCGCAGCAGGCACAGTGCATGATGTACACGCAGCGCACGCTTATGGCAAGAGGCGCACATGTAAAACGGAATTACTTGCATGCGTGGATAAACAAAAGCCGAATAATTTTTGCCTATTAGGTGATGAACAAAGTATAGAGCTTGTTTTCTTCAAAATTACTTATGACAATACTGTACGGAATTCATCTGGCAAGGAACACGGTTATCTTCCATTTTTAATCCGAACATACTGCAGTCATGTTTACGCTCCAAAAATCTCCTCTTCTCATTCTGATTTAAAGTGTAATAAGAGAACAGAAAATGCTCTAAAACATTTTTTGAATGAAAAAAAGTGAGAAAGCTGGACCTTAGCATCTGGAGTCCGACTACCACAAGGTATCGCATATTAAATAACGGTCACATATTTCATCTTGAAGACGAGGGCCGATGGTAACAGGTTTCAGTCCTGCAATCTCCAATTTCCACTTTGCTATCTTCACTAGACTTGGATTACACCATTAGTAATCCCCAGTGTGCACTTTTTACATAATGCAAATATAGAATGCAATTAAGTAGCAGCAGGTGCTATACGATAGGCATTTTGGTGAGTAATTAATGGACAGTGGAGAGCTGAGACTATGCTGGAATTAAGGAAGCCCATAAGAATGCTTTACTTTTAGGTTTAAAAGAGTAATTGAAGCATTGTATTTATTGGTCCTCATATATGGTTACTCACCAATTAATATGAAATTAATCATTCAATAAAGTCCATATTTCTCCTAAGCGTGTCAATTTGTGCATGTTCATCAAAAATAAGCATTATTCCATTCTGCATCGGATGCCATGTGTGTGTTCACAATCTGAATGGGCAATATTTTTAGCGCGACAGATTTACACTGACACTGTGAGTGGCATCTAAATTATATTTCAACAAGGTATGATAGTTGTTGTAACACTTTGTTGAACAAATTGTGGTTCAAGACAGATCATGGCTGAAGTGTACAAAGAATCAAGATTATAATGTTATAAATAGAATTTAGCGGTTCTCGGCTTTCTAGGTGTAAGAGTGTGCGGGTAGTTGGGGATGGGGGGGGGGGGCTGGTAAAATGTGGTTGACAGGGGGTTAATTGGGGGTTACTCCGGTTCGTGTGTTATTTTTTTTCTTTTTTTTTTTATTTGTTGGTTTTTCTTGGGGGGTTGGGATGATGTTCAGAACCTTATCGGCGCTCTGGAGCCATTTGTTAACCGCAGTTGGCTGGAATTTGTAGTGAATTGAAGCGACGTTTTCACCTGCAAGTTGTTTAGATTGTTTGAATATATTTCAAATATGAAGTAATTCCGTGGCCGCATATTCAGGCGACTTGCAAGTTTTTTAGGGTGACTGTTGACTGGAATAAGTGGGATGCATATATCTTATCTAGTTTCCAATAATTACATCACTCGTAGTAGATTGTGTTTTTTTTTTTTTTTTATACCAGGTGAAAAAGGGGCTTGGTCACAGGAACAAATATCAAAAAGTGTGCAGAAGAAAGACTGGTGCAAGTAAAAGAAAGTTCGGTGTAGCTAGGGAGTGTGACTGTGCAGGAGGACTCCGGAAAATCTCCAGGGACTAAGCTGAACCCAGTAAAGCTGGTAGGGGTGTTCCAGATGCAGAGGACACTTAGAAAAAAACCTGTGCTGGTCAGAGAATTTGCAGACATGTACAGTGGTGCTTTTGTAGCTGTTGGTGGTGACCCTAGTTGCGGGGCTGATATTTACTCACATGCAAAGTTTGTAAAGGTGCCCACGGAATGGAGTCCAGAATTGAAGTGTAAGTTTCTTGACAATTGCTTGGATATATGACGCCAGGTTTAAAATAAGGCATTTCATTCGCGAACAATTCCTTTCGTTTTGGTCTATTTATATTATATCTTTGTTTCTTTGATTTTTAATTTATCATGTATATATTTTTTATAGGGTTTATTTTGTTTTGAATTATGTAATTGTATAGGTGTTCATTTTGATTTTTATTTGTTTTTATTTACTATTTAGTCATCTGTAATTAGGTTTTTTCAGTGTTTATTGTAACGATTTACTGTATTAAAATTTGTGTTGATTTTATTCTATTATATTTTTCATTTCGATTTTTTAGTATAATGTATATGTTTTATTTCAACATTTTGGTTTTAATTGATTTGGGTTTATTGCTTTGTTTTATTTTATCCATTTAGTCATCGTATTTGAAGTTTTTTCATTTTAACGATGTATATTATTAATATTGTGTATACGGCTTTGATTTATTAATTTTTAAAATTACTTTTTATTATACTCCGTTTATTTTTTTCCTTACCATTTTGGCTTGTATTTTTTTATATTTTTCGTTTTCTTTATCATTTATTTTGTAATGATTTTAAAAATTTATTTGCGTTCCATTTATTTTATTCATTGTTTTTCTATTCTTTCAGGAGAAGGACGCATATAAATATCTGTTAGTATGTTAGTATTTCTTTTTTATTTAATCATTTATTTTAATGATATTCTTAAAATAGTGTATCACGGTTACTCTATTGGTTTATTTTAAATTATGTGTTATTATTTTCTATATGTTTATTATTATTTTTCGTTTTATTTTTTATTTCTAATTTGTAACTGATTTTTCTTGATTTCATTCCATTGTGATTTTATTAATTTTTATTTGTGTTAATTTCTTTTGTTATGCTTAGGCAAGATAGGCTAGGACTTCTGTGATGTTCATGTGCGAAAAAAAACATCTCTGTTACACCCAAACATTAACAATTTCTAAAAATACAATTAAAGAATAACACCCCAAAAAAAATCGCCGAAAGTGGGATTCGAACCCAGACCAGCGGGTCCTATCTTAACGATTCATATCGTAGGAATCAATTGACAGTCTGCAGAGCATCGAGGTAAGACCCAAACAGAGAAGCTGGCCAAACATTTCAGGAGCCACTAGCTGTGTAACGTTTCGCTAGTGTTTACGCAACGGCATTCTGGGTATTTTTCAATGCAAACACGTATTACCCGGGGTTATTACTTTACTACTGCCGATCTTAGAGAAAGAGGTATGCGAGCTACAGTATATCATCTACACTAAAAATATGTCAGATAAAAAACACGAACATACTATCTCTCATCTACAAAAATATTTCAGCTAAAAAACACGAACATTAGGCCGAATGATCATTGGGGGAAAAATTATACGGCCGATCTTCAGAGAACGAGGTATTGCCGAGCTACAGATTATCATCTACAAAAATTAAGCTAAATAACACGAATATACTACTACCATCTACAAAAATATTTCAGCTAAAAAACATGAACATAGCCCTATAATGATCATGGGGGAAAAGACACAAAACTTATATTAGTCCTTCGAGTTCGTCCTTTCGGCACTGCAAAATGATATCATTGGTTAAGTTGTTCAAAAAGCTCTTCCAGGTAACACCCCACTATTTAGCTTGATAGCCGGGGACACGACCCACCAATGAGCTACCACTGGAAGTGTCTCGTCGAGCAACCTTGGACTGCCCGCTATTACCATAAGGGAACTTACCAACTACCCTACGTTAAAAAGCGCCCGAGGGGAAACAACCATCATAATTCCTTTTTGGCAAGCAACAGCTTATTTTCACTACCACGTATACCGATTTTAACAATCCGCACTCTAGAAAGCCCGCCATTTCCGATACTTCTTAAAGCGTGATAGATGATCTGGACATACTTCAAAACCAGTAAACAACCCAAACTTTCCATTGAATAAAAGCCTAAACAAATTTTACAAAAAACACCGTTTTTTACCCAAAAAAAATTTTAGCTAAAGAATACACCGACAATGTCTAGGGGGCAAAACCACAAGCACGACAGAATTTGCACGTACCATTTTCACCGGCCGAAATCTTCCGACATTTACGGACATCGCGAACAAAAAACGGCCCCAAATGCCCGAGTAAGTATATTACTGTCGCTATGCGGACCGATAATAATAATGTTTTAACTACTAGGTTTTAAAAAATTATCGTAATGTGTTATAAGTTATTGTATACAAACTTATGATAGGTGATACATTAATATCAAAAAGATACCAAGATAAGAATTCATTTGGAATAAGCATTATATGCATTGGTATCAAGGCAAACTCCTGTGTAAGGTTCACCGGCATAAGTTCACTAATCATAACAAGGTGGCTAGTTATAAAATGCAAATAGGGTCGCTAGTCATAAATAAAAAAGGGTCTGCTAGTTCATAAATGAAAAAGGGTCGCCTAGTCATTAAATTGAAAATTGAAAAAAGAAAAAAATAAAAAACTTAAAAAAAGCAAAAAATAAATAAATTAAATTTAACCCTAACCCCAATCTCCAAACCACATCCTAACCCCTATCCTTTCTGACTAGTGAACCTTTTTTCTGATTAGACTAACGAACAATTATGACTGGTGAACCTTGTGACTAGGGAGAGGACCCCGGTATCACATTCACTGATATAAAGTGTGCATTGACCTGGACCTGACTATGTTAGTCATGTTATTCCAGATGAACCAAGACATGGGGGCATATTCTTCACAATTGCAGTTGTCTTATATTGGGGGGGGGGGGTCATCTGGACTAATACAATGTCTCATTTTCAGTCAACTTTGAAAGGTGTATTCACAATCAGTAATCTGCAATAACACACAATGGCTACATGATTCGTTATTAGGCCAATGAGTTGATTCTAGTTTCCTGTTGGGGATTTTAAAGGGTGACGAGGTCCGAATTTATTTTAATTATTTACTGTCATTCATTATTTACTGTTCATTTCATTATTACATATAAAGGCATCTTGAATACACTAGTAACTGTAATTATTAAATAAAACAAAGTTTCATAAGCTGCTAATTAACAAAACAGGGGTATTGACGGTTTATTTTCTTCAAAATGAAAAATCAGGTCAGCATTTCTCTGCCACCCAGTAATATGACAAGCGGGACAAAAATCTGAGGAAATTCATTATTCATGGTATACTGTAACACCCCTCCTAAGTTAACTGCTTAAATGAACAGGAAGGGATGCTTGAATATTTTGAGGAACTGAAAAATTGGTTTTTATTATCAAGTTTTCAAGAATCTGATGCTCGCTCCAACAGGAACTAAGAATCCAAATTCCCTTGAGCCCGTATATCATACAATTCCTACATAACTTGTATTAGTTTAAGTTCCTCCGAACACCACCCATATGTAATCTACTGCGTCAGTTATCAGTTAGGCATAACACACTGGCATTATGTGGATTTAGGGTTGCATATAGCTTAAACTAATGAGGCATTCTAAGACCACTACCCCAAGACAAAGTGCACCATTATGAAAAGGTATTAACCCCATGAGTATACCTGGATGTTCCACATGAAACTTAGGTGATATTTTTAGTCCAATCAACAACAGGAAAGAATAGTGGTAGAACTCAAGTTGGATGGGAGCAAAGTAATTGTAAGATTTTACTGTATAAGTGGAAATTTCCGCGTACATATATTTTCACAATTTTTATCCAATTTTGGCCAAATTCGCAAGAATTTTGATTTCACGTATTGACATCAAGAATGCAAATCTATTGGAAAAATTTATTTTCGTAGCTTTTATTTTCGTGGGTTTATGTTCACTCGCGAATTTCGTGAAAATAAAAACCTCGCGAAAATTTCCACTTATACAGTATTCAACTGGTTATTGAAATGGTATATGATGTAAACAGCCAATCAAAATGCTGTATGAAAGGCAGTTAGTGCTTCCACACGCATTTTACAACAAGATTTGGTATTATAAACAATTATGTTGGGTCAAATTGCTTCACTTTGGTGGATGTACTTTTAACATAGCATAACAATGCTAGCTGGGTACAGCTGTCTACTGTAGATAGCACCCACATTGTTCACTGTCTTGTTTTATCACGAATTGACATGCATACTTGCTTATTCTGACAACTATCCATCCCACTGCACCCGTCCCCACAATACTGACAACATGAGTGAGGCTGAACATGAAGGAGTTGAAATACACTCAAGAACTAAAACAGTATTCCATGATGTAAAAACTTTCTCCCTCCCAATTCACCAAAAGAAAGTAAGGTTTAATACCACTTTTTATGAAAACGTAATTTTGTAGGCTCCTGTCTAAAATTAATATTACCACAGATTTTTTCAATTATATCTTTTTAAAAAAAGTCAATATTTTTGTAATTAATGAGAGAACACCGAGTACATATATGTTTATAACAGAACAATCTGAAATTTTGAACACCAGCTTTTTAAGTTCTATTGCTGAAGTCCAAAATATACTAAAACCTTAGCTCTAATGTAAATAATGCAGGAGATGAACCCCTTAAATCAGGTTAAGAAAATAATTAGTATTAGGATTTAAATTCACTGAAAGAACAAGGGTTAACTGAGTTTAAGAAAACTAACTTGGGGACGGGGTTAATTATATAGAGACAAACTATAGGTTAAATCAAGGATTCAAGAAACTCAGTATTCTTTGGTCAAGTACACTAAACATTACACCCTGTTTACAAGATAAGTGATAAGGAATCCAAAACAGTGACTGCGGCTACAGGAATCCGTACCATTCCCTACGCACTATAAACAGCCAGCGAGCCAGCCGAAATTCAACCTCGCAGTGCAAATGTACGTGAGTTAACAGGTTAACTAGGAACAAACGTAAAACGCATGCGCAGACGGGGAAATTCAAGATACCGGAAGTGGAGCTTAGAAACGTAAACACACAGTACGAAAAAGCAACCGAGTTTACAGGACACAATCTTAACATATTATTTTTCTAAGCACGATGGGACTACAGGTTGTGAAAACATAAAGGTATATGTTATGGCTGTTGGCACACGTTTTTATCCTGCGTGAATGGTGGGGGAGAAAAACCTAATGAGTAATTTTGTACACCACTGTACAGCCGAAAATACACCGAAAAAAACGCAAAAATTTCACGAGGAAAATGCAGCCGAAAATAACCCCTACTTTGGCCATTTTTTAAATTCCGGTCTCCAAAATGGTCATGCACAATTATGATAGTGTATTTTTACAAATCCTGATGCACCGGTGGTCTCCATTTCGTAAAAGGAAGTTCTGCGACCAAAATCTGACAATTGGGTGATTCTGCCCAATCACTGCAATACGTGTGTGGGCCGTGGCAATGCGTTTTGCTTTGTTTGACTTGAATGCCCCTGCCATCATTCATGGCCATGGCTGCTATCTACTGCTGAGGATCAAACTGATGAAGTTCATGAAGTGTGAATGAAGTTCGTTTTTTGTTTCAATTTATTTGCCCATCAGAGAGAACTCAGTTGACTATATATAACCCTATGGCTTATGGTACTCTGGTCTAGCTAATTAGTTAGCGAGGCCCGGGGTGGGGGGGGGGGAGTTCTCCAAACTTTGGGGGGAAGGTATGTGCTGCCAGATTTCAAAATTGAGACTCCAGAGCTGATTTGAGACCAAGGGGTCTCGGAACTAGATTTTCCAAAATTTCAGAAAATAAGCCTGCATTTTCTCAATTCCAGCTACTTTTTGAGGTGTTTGAAGAAAATTGGGTGGAATATGGATTTGGACAAGGAGAAGTAGGGTCTCTGGAAATTAAATGGTCCTAAAATGGGGGTCACTGGAACTGAAAAAGAGCCGTATGAAAGCAAATATGGTCCAGCCCGGAGTCCGTGGGAGCCATAGTCTGGGCCTCCATAGACGTAAGGAATAAAGTGTGAAACTAATGTTGCGTGAAGAGTCAACTAAAATGAGTGCCCTATTCCTTACCGTTTAGCGGACTGTGAGTACGCCGGACTATTAATTACTAAAACCAGGAAAAATGAGGGTCACCTCTATAGGCGGCAATGCCACATCCTCCTAATGTGAGAACCTGGTCCCCCCGGAGATAGGCTCGTGGCACTTTGTTTGTTTTTTTCGGCAATTGTTGAGCAAAACAGCCTCACTGTCGCATTTTTTGTTCTGTTTCCACCCAAGGACAGTTACTATATGTTACACTCGCATGATAAGTAAATGGCTCGACCAGTGAGTATAGGTTAGGCACGCAGGGTTGACACGGGGAACACACGCATAACTAGGCTAGCTCTTGTGAACCCAATTAAACACTGCACTAACTATGGCAAGCCTTATGTTCAATATTGTTATCTTCTGTTCAGTCTCAAGTTCAAAGGTAACACCTACAAGTGCGCAGTGCTTCAATTGTGCTTCTTAATGACATGACATAGCTACATAATACTCATTTCCAACAAATATAAAGGGATAGCAGCGATAGTGCGGAAGAATCGAAAAAATGTGGAAAGCATTTGTTTTAACTTATAAATCAGGGATAAGTGCTGTACAATCCTTATAACGGCGAGAACCATAACGGCCGACGCATTGAGGTGCAACAAAAACGGGTACCCGCGCGGAAACTGTTCTCGTTGCACTTCGGCCGTCAACAACTACTTTTGTCGCGCAAATGACTCTCATTTCACCTCATGAATCTGGGAGTCTTCCGGAAAATGACGCGAGTTCCTTGTTGCATCGGACGTCTTTCCGAAATGACGCGCTGCTTCTCGTTGCATCTGGGACGTCATTCCGGGAAAATGATGACGATGCTTTTCATTGCATTTCGGACGGTTTGCCCGCAGAAGCTCAATGCTTCTCATTGCATTCGCACGCGATGCTTTCTTCGTTGCATTTGGGACGTCTTTCCGGAAAATGACGCGATGTTTCTCGTTGCTCTGGGACTTCTTTCCGGAAAATGACGCGATGTTTCTCATACATTGCATCTCAGCCGTTAACGACTGTACGCTACTTATTGTCCTGTGCCGGGGAAAAGGTCCGAGATGCATGAATTGCAAATTTGTTTCCTCATTGCATCTGGGCCGTTAAAAAGACACAATTAAAATGCTTCTCTTGCATCGGGGAACGATGTTCGGCAAACCCAACCCGTCCGTGTTTAGGTAATGTATGAACAAACCACCAAATAGTGACAAAAATGAAGTATTTGGAGCCCATCCCCTTCTCCCCAAATCAAACCTACGCGATGACATCTCAAAATCTACATAAACAGCTGATTGGGGTGTTTACAACACAATGCACAGAATAACCAAGATCAATAATAGTGTTTGAGGTCCACTGTATTGATCATGGTGTCCCTATACACTTAAATCTGGATATTCACCGAGAAGCGTTTTTTGGCGAGGGTAGCCTGCGGGCTACCCGCCTCTATTCTCTTGGGTTTTTTTGACCTACTTTTCACATAGCAGTGTTGGAAGAAATATACGTGCCCTTTATATCCATGTAAATCTACATGTATGAATAGTTTATGAATGGTTTTTTGCAATTTTACGTCATAGGCAATGTGTACTCTCAATGAGATAGGCCGCAGCGAAAACATGAACGTACATTACAAAAATAGTTGATGTTCAAAAGAGTAGAAATACGAAGCGATCACACTTCCACACCTGCTTTATCGTCGTGAGCGGTAATGCACTAATAAAAACACTACGGGGTAACACTAAAATAAAACATGAATATAGAGGGGGCGTAACGGCAACGGGTAAGTGCCGGCCAGAAATCCCAAAATTAGACATCGCCATTGGCTTAACAACTTAAAACACGAAATAATTGACGAAAAATTAGAAATTAGATATGTTTTCAAGGAATATTTTTATGTGTAATTATTTACAGTGATTTGCTGGTAACAGCGTCTTTAAATCGTTATGAGTGCGACCACTGTCAGAAGTCGTGGGCGATATTAAGCTGGTGGCGATATCAATAATAAATCAAAATTTCCTTAAAAGGGAAAGGGCTAGACATGAGGAAATAGAAAATGTAATTGGTATGTGAGTATTATAGATGATTGCTTTATTTTGTAATCTTGAGCAACGGTTCAGATTATATAAAAATCCTTATTTCTTTTAGGTAATCAAGGGTAACTAAATTGTCTGTTAATCAACGCAGCCCATTTAAAGTGACCGGAGGATGATACGAATTTCGCTAAAATTTCACTGGATCCAGTTGTAGACCACTACCGAGAACATGTCGAAGGTTATTGGACAAAAAGTGCAAAAGAAAACCGCAAACCGTGTTTGTGAACTTGCCTGCTATCGTAATTGTTCCCTATAAAGCAAAGCCATGCTTTTGACTTTCTGTCGTAAACGCAAACTAGTAAATCGATCATCTATTACATAGACGGCGTCTTCGGGCTATTCCCCTTCAGGTGCGATCTAATCTTGGTAAGTCAGTCCCAATATGTAAAAAAAA
>JAMKCH010039001.1:0-14382 GCA_023653785.1 Ophioderma brevispina
CAAAATAGGTTATCTTTTATAGATTATGCTTATTGCTCGCGGATAAGAGATTACTTCGTTCGAGGACACCTGCGTTTCCAATGTTGCGATTGAGGCTGAGATATTAACATATTATGTTTTCAGAGTACCAATACATTTGGGCATCTGATCAAAATATAAAACAATAAACAATCGTGTTGACCAATAATTATGAATAGTATTTCACATGTTACTCCTTTTTTTGAGAACGATAGCTAATAATGAATAAAGTATGACTCAGAGATTTCTGAATATAATCTTTTTACTATATTAATTAAAAATAGTCAACTAGAAACTAAAGATAGTCCACCTAATGCTCAATTCCAAAGTTAGAGATTTATCGGATTTTTCGTTTGATGCAGTAAACAATTTATGTGTATATAACCAGTTGCCATAGGGTAATGTGTATAACAAAATTAGGATCCGGAATTTTAAACAAAGATGCTATTTTTATATGAAGGAATCGATGTGCGCTTAGCTATTTCCAACAGTGATAGGATATGGAACAAGCTTATGTACATGCAAAAAAACCACCAATTTATTTGAACCTAATTGAGGGCGCCCTCATCGGGAAATCTCGATGCGTCGGCCTTTAATACATGTTGATTTTGAACAAAGGCTTTGGGGCCCGGTTTGGGGCGGCCGCTATACCTCAAACATTGTCTATGGGCCAGACGATGGCGGCCAAAAAATCTTCAACCCCCTATAGCCAACTGATCAAACGAACAACATCACTTTTGACTTTGACAGATGTACTCTGCCGCTCCTCGACAGTAGAGGGTCAAACGCAGAGGTTAGTGAGTGCGCTCGACGTTAGTTAGATTGCTGGTTGGGAGGGTTGGTTTCTAGATACTAGGTTGTTTCTTCTTTAAATATTTCAGTTGTAGTGATATTTACGAGGCTTCAGGTAGACAGTTCCATTCGGGTTATTGTACATCAAGACGTGCCCGGTCCAATTGGTGTGTAAACACACAAGTGGGTATATGTCTTGTTTCATAAGACACTACCAATGGCTTAATTGTGTGTGTTATAGCTGCAATGTTGACTTCTGGGATTTGCATGTTAAGTATATGTTGTCTCCAAATTTGACAGTTTCACTTATATACAAGAATAACTGTCAAAGTCCAAAATTTAGCAATCTCAATTCAGACTTAAATACAAAAAAGACTGACTAGAGAAACTAGACTTCATTCCAGGCATCAACTGAAACTGATGGATTATATTCCATATCGTCCTTTTTTCACTACCATTTGTTTATTACATTGATGTGATTCATTGTGTTCAGGTCAAGAATTTCTCACCGATACCTTACACTTCAGGATTTAAAAGACATTGGGCTTGTGGGATCACATACACTTTTTGTAGCATTGTCCATGCGGGATAGGCGGCCGCTTTTTTGGAATTGGGAGCAGTGCTCTCCCAGAGCCAGCCATCAGCCAGCGTGCAGTGTTCAAAACGGAAAAGTATAGGTTGTAAAGAAGTTGCTTCTTCGTTTTGACTCAAGAACATAACATAAAAGGTCTGAGTTATAAATTGTAGAATATTACGATTGAAGTGTGAGTGTAGAATCAGAAAAATGTTCAGACATACTGTTATGGTACTGTAATAAACCATACTCAGCATGTGCATTAGCCCCTGGTACTGAAATAAACCCATATCATGCATATGCATTAGCCCCTGGTACTGAATTAAACCCATATCTTGCATGTGCATTAGCCTCCTGTAGTGGGGTCTTAACGGCCAATTTGATTGGTATACATGAGGTTAGAAAAATGTTCAGACATACTGGTACTGAATAAACCCATACTCATGCATATGCATTAGTCCCCCTGGTACTGAAATAAACCATACTCTTGCATATGCATTAGCATCCTGAGGTCTAACGGCCAATTTGATTGGTTATACATGAGGTTAGAAAAATGTTCAGACATACTGGTACTGTAATAAACCCATACTCATGCATATGCATTAGCCCCCCTGGTACTGAAATAACCCATACTCATGCATATGCATTAGCCCCTGGTACTGAAATAAACCCATACTCATGCATATGCATTAGTCCCCCTGGTACTGAAATAAACCCATACTCATGCATATGCATTAGCATCCTGAGGTCTAACGGCCAATTTGATTGGTTATACATGAGGTTAGAAAAATGTTCAGACATACTGGTACTGTAATAAACCCATACTCATGCATATGCATTAGTCCCCCTGGTACTGAAATAAACCCATACTCATGCATATGCATTAGTCCCCCTGGTACTGAAATAAACCCATACTCATGCATATGCATTAGTCCCCCTGGTACTGAAATAAACCATACTCATGCATATGCATTAGTCCCCCTGGTACTGAAATAACCCATACTCATGCATATGCATTAGTCCCCCTGGTACTGAAATAAACCCATACTCATGCATATGCATTAGTCCCCCTGGTACTGAAATAAACCCATACTCATGCATATGCATTAGCATCCTGAGGTCTAACGGCCAATTTGATTGGTTATACATGAGGTTATGTTATGTATTTAGCTAATCCGAGATGTGGTAAGAAACCTTAATGTTTGTACAGATAAATAGGTATATTTTGATTGGTTACAGAAGATGTTATATCATGCATTATCATAGAACAAACCAATCAGAGATACTGTAAGAAAGGTATTACCTTTCTTACCTCATTATTTGATAAGGGGATTGATGTCCACATAAGCACCTATTTCGCGTAATAATTATAGTTCAACAACACACCTTATCTCCTTGTACAGGAGCCACACCGTTGTTGATTCGTTATCAACCCACAGTTGATATGCAAATTAGCGCGTCACGCCCGGCACAGTGTTCATGGAAGTGCGTTTACGGGGTACGCTTAAGTCGACACACTGTTCGTCACGTTTGGAACTCGGAGTACGCACAAGGACACCAGGTGCAAACTGCAAGCAACAAACAAACCAAAACTATCTTTGCTTTGGATTTTGCTAAAATATTACTAGGAAAGATTTCTGTCGAACTGCTAACATTTTAGTGTTATAAGTGAGAATAATTATATTCTTCTATATACGATATTAATAAGTTTTCATAAGGATTTTCGTTGTTGAAAGGGATTCAAACATGTTACAGAGTGGTTCATCACAAATCAACAACTCTGCATCCAATGCGTCCGCGTATTTTTATCCCGCTCGGCGGCTCGCTGGATAAAATACGCGAACGCATGGATGCATCATTGTTGATTTGTGATGAACCACTCTGCAACATGTTTGAATCCCAAAGTTAATAAGTGCGCAATTCTTGCGAAAACAATGGGACAAATCAATGCACACGCGCTGAGATTTTGTTGCGTCTAGTGCATCGGACAAGCATCAAAATTCAGCGCAAGTGCATTGATTTGTCCCATTTTTCGAGCAAAAGTAAATGCGCAGTTATTAACCTAATTTATACACAACAGAAAACAAAAGAATTTGCCTTAATTAGTGGTAAACAGTAGTTTTAAAAATATAATTTACCATGGAAATTAAAACAAATTTACCCACTGAGAAAATCAGTCCTGTGCAACACACATGTGTTAGAAAGCACCTTGTGCAGTGCGCAAAGTGCAAATGGACATTTTTCAATTCACTCGCGCTACATTCATGTATTTTGTTAACGACTTCACTGATTTGCCGCTGTATATGCGTAAATACCCAAAAATGACCTCGTAGTGCGTCTATTGGTTAAAATGTCTGGGGTGGGTACTAGCCCAATACCAGGAGGCACTACACAAGCTGAGGGGTATAGTATGTTTTTGAGATCACCAAGGGCATATAATTTTTACCATGCCCCGAATAAAAGCAGTCAATATTTGTTTTATATACTGAATAAAATGATTGCTTAAAACTACAGTTTTTTTCCAAGTTTTGAAGGAATAAAATAGTTTGAACATATGAACGACATAGATGGGATTTGTGCGTGATCACCGCACATGTGGAAAAAAATTAACACGCGCAAATAAGATATTATTACGCGAGGAGCGCAGTGCACGCAGTGTCGAGAAAAGTTACTATGCCAGTCAAAAAAATTACTATACCGGGCAAAAAGTTACTTTACTGGGCAAACGAGGTATTATACCGGGCAAAAAAGTACTATACGCGTTTACACAAAAATGGTGAAACTATACCATGTCATGTGACTTTCATTTAACCAATCAGATGACAAGGATCTATCTATGAGGTATATAAAATGATATATAGTTTTTAATCATCCTTGTCATTACTTGCAACTAATTTTTATATGTACATTTTCCTCCCAGAACATGTTAAAAAGCTTGAAGCACCTGTGGAGACAAATGTAAGTTCTCATAAATATATAAATGTTGCCCACAAATTAAACATGCATGCACATACACAGCCTTGTTTTTGTGTCGTCTGCAAGAATTGCAGAAGGCACATAGGGATTACTCTGGTCGTATGTCTGTGTATCTGTGTGTGTGTGTCTGTGGTCAAAATGTTAACGCTTAATATATTGCATGCCGTATGAGTTCCGTAAAGGCTACGGTGATGCAACTTGGTGGAAAGGAGGGGTGGGATGACATGTTGGTGACCTCATATGACCTTTGGCCCCATTCACAAACTGCGACGGCAGATGACACTTGTGGTCCGGGGACCGTCATGTATTTTCCTAGAATGGAAATAGTTCAATATGTACCTCTTTATTAAATTTCTTAAATTTCCAAGGACAAAAGAAAAACCTTCTGGGGCTACTGTTATTTCCACAAGGAAAACTGTTGCAGTCTCACTTTACTTTGTATAATATAAGGCTGTTGCCTCTCCATAATGTTTATTTTAAAATGTTAATACATTTGTCTACCAAAGTGGGGTGGTTCCCCTTCTGTTTTTGTTTCTCTCCTTGCTAAAGCCCCCCCCCCTTTTGGGTGCCAAATTATTCAATGTTATTGTCTATTAACAATACAAAAACCAAACATCCACCGGGGTATAGGTAAGATACAGGGTGATCCCAAAGTGATGGATGGCGGGGGTGACATCAACCCCCTTTTTTCAGGAGAGAGATACCAACATGCTTAGTACAACACATGCATATATCATAGACACTTGATTTTGGTACCAATGGATAGCTATGGTCCTCTTTCCATTGCTACCAAAAATGAGTACTAACATGCCTAGAATTAAGTCAGAATGTTGTCATAAAGTTTGCATGTCAGCAAAACTGTCAATTTCCACAGTACGCAGTGTAGAATAGGGAAAAATTCTTCACAAAAAAAGTTAGGAATATCCGATTTTCATGTGGTTTTTTGTTCTACTTGATGGGAAATGACAAGTGTTTTAGTGCTATAATATTTTAAGGTCAGTAAAAATGACAAAATATCAATTTTCCACCCTATGCTTTATCCAGTATTTTCATCCAAAATGGGAATGTTGGTACTTATTTTGATATTAATGGAAAGAAGAAACTGTAAGCCATCATGTGGTACTATAGGAATCAGATGTTCAGAAACGAAAATCACGGGCCCCCCTTTAGGAGTTTTGTTACAAAAAATGGCTCAGGTAGACAAGGAATGAAGTCTCAGTTTCAGAACACGATAGCATCGCAATACTTGCAATTGAGTACCTTATATTTTTGAAAATCATTTTGCATTTTCAATAGACTTAACATTTGAAAACATTTCCTTTCACAGCTGTTAAAGAAATATGACCTACCGTCATTCCTCGGTGGACTCGAGGAAACGTACCAAAAAGTTTCGTCACCTTGCATTCCATTTGACCTCTTCACTAAACTTTTGTACCCTCCTAACACCAAAGCAATCTCTTGGAAATGACTGGCGGATGCTAGCTAGCAGAGTGGGTTTGGACCCGTACATTTCCTATCTTGAAAGTCGATTCAAGGAGCCCACAGCAGTTGTATTGAGGTACTGCATGGAAAGAGGACAGTCATTGGAGGAACTTAGAGATATTCTGAAGAGCATGTCTCGAGGTGATGTTGCAAGTGAACTTGAGACAACGTCGTCTTCGTCACAGTAGCGTTAAGGTTTGACTGTGTGTTGGTGCCCTCTTGCAGTAGTTGAAAACCCCAACACACTTACAAATCTATTGGTTATTTTTGTGGCTTGCGTATGCATCACAGTGATTAATCGAACAAGCGATTGACAGTATGAAGTCCACTTCTCTCATTTTGCCTCAAAACATGCGGCAAATTTCTTAACATAAATCTGACATGACATTTTACATCTCAAAAAAATGTTGCTGCAAACCCATCTCTCAATGGGAGCAGTGGGTGGAAGTCTTAGTGTCATCTTCTTTTAACATTACTGTTACAAGTTAGGCTATTAACTTTCAACCCTTGTGGCTTCCCAAATGACTCATTTTGAATACATTTTTCTGCTGATTCTGAGTATGGAAAATGCATTCAAGAGGAAAAACAGATGCCAAGTATTTGCATTTCATCATAGGGAGAACAAACAATATTTGGCCTCTTTGGCCTGATTTCACAGTAAGAGCAGAATAACTTTTGTCTTGGACTAAAATGTGAGTTAGTCCTGCCAAATGGACCTTTTTTCCCTTTCCCATGTAACTACACAAAAATGCAGAAGAGGGGAAGAGTAATACCTTGGATTGGTTCTTGTTCTGAAATTCCACAGAGAATGCAAGTGAGGGAGAAAATTTGTCTCATCTTGTAGGACTATAACCACTATTTTTAGTCCAGGACTTAAGCAGTCTCTTTTTTAACAAGCGGCTATGGGCTGACCAGGTAACCATGTACTTACTGTGCAAATTGCAGTTCAGCTGACTCTGACGTTTCCATTGCAATCTCCAAGTCTAAAATAATTAAAATTTTGCGTCAGAAGTGGGAATCAAACCCACGACGCTTTTCTTCCCGGTCAAAGCTCTCTGGAAAAAAAAAAAAAAAAAAAACAGAAGAGGGGAAGAGTAATACCTTGGATTGGTTCTTGTTCTGAAATTCCACAGAGAATGCAAGTGAGGGAGAAAATTTGTCTCATCTTGTAGGACTATAACCACTATTTTTAGTCCAGGACTTAAAGACACTATCAGTGATTTGAAAAATATTTGAAATTAGCAGGAATAGCTTCAAAGTGAAGGATAAGTCCGTAGAATCCTCATAAGTTACCTTTTCCAGCTGTAGAATTGACAGAAAAGGAAGAAAGCGGCAGTGTTCCAAGATACGATTCTCCATTCAATTACGTGTTGTAGTAAGTGTCCGAACGGACAGTAATGACTAAAATCTCTGATTCTGTCCTTATTAGGTTGCTTCTGGTCTAATCATTTGCAGGGTATGTTAGGATACCTGTACTTGTTACATACATGCAAAAATCTGATTTTTGATGATTTTTTCAATTTGCTGATTTAGCAAATCACTGATAGTGTCTTTAAGCAGTCTCTTTTTTAACAAGCGGCTATGGGCTGACCAGGTAACCATGTACTTACTGTGCAAATTGCAGTTCAGCTGACTCTGACGTTTCCATTGCAATCTCCAAGTCTAAAATAATTAAAATTTTGCGTCAGAAGTGGGAATCAAACCCACGACGCTTTTCTTCCCGGTCAAAGCTCTCTGGGGTGGCAACCTGACACCCCATGTTACACCACTGTTCTTGATTGAAACGCTTACCTGGTCGGCCCCTAGCCGCTTCTCTTTTTTGTGAATATGAGCCTTTGAGTACATCAAAAAGAGCTTAATGGATTGGTATTCCAGATGTTTCTTACTTTTGTAAAAATAAAATTGCTTGCAAAATTGAGAGTTTTAGCACAGCAGGTTTGTGTGTTTGGATGATAATCTCTGAAATTGTTGGGGCATGTCCAACGAATATTTTGTCTATATAAGGGTGCATTGCAATACATTTCTCATGGTTCTTCATGATGGGGGCAATGAAAGGTTTACGATAAGGGAGTAAAGCTTAAAGGCACTATCATCAGCAAGAAAATCTCAAATATTACATATTGGCAAAAAGATTAAAATAAAGAATATTTTTGAAATTTAACTACCTTAGTTCTCCAGGTAGAAAGGAATGTATATTTATTAATCTTTCCCTGGGGAGGTCCAGCGCACGATAGTGTTGAAAAAAAAAAGAAAATGTGCCTGGCCGATTTTGTTTTTTTGTTCCAATACTATCGTGTGCTGGCAATCTCCATGGAAAGATTAATAAATATTTACCAACGTTTTTGTTTCCAGGAAGAGTTAGAATGCCACACCACTGGTGTGGCGTTTGGGATACATAGACTCAGACCTTTTTGGCAACAACATGAAAACTAACATGTAGATAGCTATTTCTCATAATCCACTGTCTTATGTAGATAAACACTTTGCTTCACGTTTTTCCTAAAGTCTGAGTAACTTTATTTTTATTTTTTTACCTTGTACAACCAGATATAAAAACTGTTTTGTGGCCTCCGCATATGTTACTTAAAACTCAAACCAAAGGGTTTTACATGGAAATACTATATGGAATCCTTATAACCAAACCAGCCGAACAATTTGATATACTATTTCGAGAAGATTAGGGCACATTTAAGCTTTGCCCACTATGTTACCTTCCATTTCCCACTCATCATGAAGAAATTCTGTGATGCCCTAATAGCCAAAAACCTTTCTTTGGGTGACGTGCCCCAACTCTTGCTGAATTTCAGAGGTTTCACATGGCCCCAAGAATTGACAGAACTGCCTGCCATTTGTAAATATAATACAGTACTAGATGTCCTGTTTCAGGCTACATAGGTACCCACCTATTTAGGTAGCCTGTATGGTTTTCCTTATTTTTGTGTCAGAAACTTAATATAGATATTAAACATTAAGAATAGAATAATTCTTAAGAGACTTTGGATAACATAGGAACCATGGATTTTGTGCAATAACATGTACTACAGTAATCAATATTTTCCTTTGATTGTACTTTTGAAATAAACAAATTTTTTTTAAAATTAAGTCGCCCTGCTATTGGGGTTTTTGAGATAATGCAAGACTGCCAGCTTTGGTTTGGCTTAGGGTGTGCATTACAAAGCACCATACTACTAACATTTTTACAGATGTTTTTTTTAAAACGGAATTTTGTGCACAACAAAAATTTGGAATATAAAGCTGAAAGTTGTGGAAGTTTTTTAATGCAATTTAGAGGTCTTAAAGATGATTTATGATCCTCCACCCATTCGATTTTTTGACCTCATTAGAGATCCTTCGGACAAGATTAGTACCAAAATTTCATTCGCGTCCTGATGGAGAATTTGTGATGTTGTAGCAAATGTTTCGTATTCTGAGGTCCCCATAGGTGAAAATACAAAATGCAAATTTCTTCCCCAATAAATGAAATGTGCACTTAATTAGATACACATAAGTTCAACAGTTCAAATGATTGATTTCATTCAACATTTTTATTATAGGCAAGTGGATGGTACACACTGCTGCGGATCATGTGAAAACCCCTTTAAGACATATCTTTCAGCAGGGTCTACGAATGGAGAAGAGTGGAAACTGCGGGGGTCCTTGCATCGCATATACTGCCTGTACTACCATTTATGATGAGTGTCCCCCCTCCACTGAAATCCAACAGTTGTAACAAATTGTTTTGCCTTATCAAATACGTTTCATGTATAGCATTTTTTCAAACATTGATATTAACACGAATCCAAATATATGCTGGCTATTAGCTTTTCTTCTCAGAAGTTTGTTTTACAATCAGGTACACATATGTACAGCAAATCCTTTCGTCCTATTGCGTCCTATTTCCCTATTTTACCAGTTTTGTGACAAGTTCAATGGTAAATGTGTAACCCCGAGGGAGTGTTTTGAATCAATCCCATGATGCATAGCAATGTTCCTATCCATACTTACTAAACACATGTCATACTTAGGTATAAAAAGTGTTCCAAAAGTTTAAGAACCACAGACATTTCATAATCATCAAAACATTCCCTAAGTACTAACGCTATTTGTGGGCTAAAATCAGCATTAAAGTCAGGGGGTTTTATGTGTTAAGAATAGGATTTTTTGTGACACACATGACCCTATTGAGGTTAAATTTCCCAAAACTGGTGCATTGTGTGATTCACTCAAAACACCCTCTGGTGTAAACCTTTGAGGCGTCAAGTAAATCCAGTTTCATTTTGCACCTAATACATGCGTGTACAAGGTTTTCGGTACCCTATATTTTTGGAGAGTACACAAATCGTGACATAACCCAACTTCAACATTTAATCATGGAAACTGAGTGTCATTATAATTTGTTGTGTTTTCAAGAAATATCATTTATATTGTATCATTAACTGTGCATTACAAATGCTGACGTGGAAAAGCACCTTACTGAGGCAAAAACAGTCCTGTTTTAACTGTTACACCTGAACTTTCAGGCCCCTATTCAGAATCGTTATTGTGATTTTAAGCTAAGCAACATTTATCTGTGAGATAAATGTACCTCTTAAGAAAAATGCAATTCCAGAAAGGAGATCAAAGTTAAAGAGACATGAGATTTCCAGAGAGAAGCGCCCCCCAATTTTCCTCTCGAACTTAGGTTTTTTACATATTTGGTAATGCTTACCAATGTATAGATCACACATGAAGTGATAAGCCGAATACAACACCGTCTTATATGTAATAAGATGATGATTTAGAGATAGTTTCTTCTGTCATGCACGACAGAAAGTCAAAGCATTGTTTTCTATGGGGAACAATTACGATAGCAGGCAAGTTCAAAACAAGGTTTGCGGTTTTCTTTTGCATCTATTTGTCCAAAAACCTTCCAAACGTTCTCAGTAGGTGGTCTACAACCGATCCAGTGAAATTTGAGAGAAATTCATATCCTAAAAAAATCTCCTCCTGTCACTTTAAATGCAATTTTAACTCCACCAAAAATGCATTTAAATTTAAACTAGGTATTGGGCTAGTTTAAGGTTGGATCATCGGCTACGGCTTCGTGCCCAGATCTCGTTGAAATTCTCATGAAATGTTGGTATTGGTGAAAGAATCATGTGTGCCAAATTTTATTTTTTTCCAAAAAGGCGTTTTGGAGATTGGTCACATAATGCATTTTCAAATTCCCATAGACTTTGTACAGGGACTGATTTTGGCATGATAGAAAATGGACCAAAATGGGCCAATTTTGTGAAAAACTACACATTTTATTTCATTTCTTTCTCAAGTAATTGATGAGTTATAAGATTGGTGTTTGTTTTTTATGGTTAGAGAAATATCAAATATCCATAGAATTTTTTATTTTTCTGTATGTCTTCAAAAACAAGGAACGGGTGGTCGCAACAACACCTTTTTTGGCTGATTATTTCTAGAAATACTGAAGTTTCCACTTTTCAGAATTTTTCCTAGAAGGAACTACAACTCCCTTGGTGATGAATAAGGTGTCATATGAAAGGAAATCAAATTTAGAAAATTCTCACGTTAGATTTTGCAGATTGAGTGTTTCTATTTGAAATTACAGGTGTTTTTAATTTTCCCTAAATTATTTTTCCCTAAAATCATTTTTCTAAAAAATTAAAACACTTGATTTAAAAAAGCCAATGTGAGAATTTAGGTATTTTGTTTATACACATATCCCTGGAGTTTCAGTTTAAAAGCACCTTCCATTTAGGCTGGGAAAAATCATTTAATGAAAAAATTAGGGAATTTAAAAAAAATAAATAAAAACAAACAAATCGCACTGTCTCGAAACTGCAAAAATATGTGGAGGAAAGTTCAAGCCTTACCATAGTCAAGTTTGGACTAAATTGTTTTAGGGGATTGATTTTATGGTCATTTTTCTGTAAGACCATTTTATCCGATGATCCTACCTTAAGAAGTGGTTTAATGTGTATTTTGTCAAGTAAACGGTTCACTGCACTATCCAATTTGACAGCAGTAATGGCACATATAATTCCTGGCCAGTTGGCGCAATACCCTAAACGCTACAGAAAGACGTGGTACACTTTGGGTGCTCAACAATTAAAAAGGTCTTTCGTACACTCATGTTAGCATCTTTAAATAATGATGATGTTACTCGTGTTTAAAGCTATTTAAACACAATTTTAAATTACAGCGATTTTAAGCTAAAATTGCATTATGTTAAACAAGTTTTGGAATACGGGCCTCAATGTTTGTTTTTTGTTGTCTGCGATTAACCAGCTGAAATCTCCAAGGAAGTAAAAAAGGAGAGTGATTTAGTCTAGAAAGGACATTTTAGTTACTTGTGGAGCATTTCAATATTTTCTTTGTGGTTGGGTTAGATAGCGTAACAAATGCCAATAAGTGGACATGGTAGCTTTCAAACAAGAATCTTATTTTCATTGAAAGAGGCCATATCTGATGATTAGCCCAAATGTACTCATATTGTCACAGCTGTTTGACCCCATGCAAATTGTCTCTTTTATTTTTAGAGCAATTTTAAGCAATGGCGACACAATTTTGACAACTGATATAAGTAGGGACATGCAAGACCTATTACCTCCGCAAAAATCCATTGCGGGAATCTTGCAATATAGGCTTACAAAGGTCATCATTTGTATGTTATAGCGCCCTCTATATGCCTATTTCCCATAGAAAGACGTGTAAAACTATATTTTTATGAAAAATAATATTTGCCCGCAATGAAATTGTATTCCAAATTTAACAACGGAGGTTGTAGTTAGTGGCATAATAACTCCCCAAAAAAAACTACGTCCAACTTAGGTGTCAAAAAAGTGTGTCGCCGTTGATATTTTTTGTTTTTATATTATTTTGTTTTTTTTCATATACATGAGACTTGATCAACAGCTGTGTTGTAAACAACCCATAATACTCTCCATTAAAATCCAAACATTGACGATACTAGTTTCAACCTATTCCAGATGGTGTATTGGGTCAATCCCACAATGCACTAGTTTGGGAAATTTCACCTCAACCTCAATAAGGTCATGTGATCCCACAAAAATCTTATTCTTAACACATAAAAAAACCCAAATTTACACTCATTTTAGTCCACAAAGCATTAGATTACTTACGGAATTTTTAGTATGATCATGAAATGTCTTGTGGTTCTTAAACATTTGGAACACTATGTCCTAAGAAGTGACATGTGTTTAGTACAGTACAGTATAGGCACATTGCAATGCTTTATGGGATTGGTTCAAAACACCCTCTGAACCTATTCTGTGTTGAGCAGAATTGTTATTCTTTGAATTTGCTATTCTGCACTATATGCCGTAAATGTAACCTGACAAATTTAATGGTAATTGTATTGTGTTAAAGGGATAAGCAGCGATTTGCTGATCCGAAACATTGAAAAAAAAACCACAACAATTTTTTATTTTGGTATTGTTGTTACTGACATGGATGTGCAAACATAACCTGCAAGCTGTTGGCTTCATAAACCATGTATTAAAGACAAGACAGTACTTTTTCTCTGATTCTGTAATTTCTGTACGTGCGTATCAAAATTCCAACTTGAGATATAAAAAGCTTTTCCCTGTGAATATTCTAGATTTATAAGCGTTATATTGTGCACCATGACCTGTACAGTTTGACCTCAAACACAAACATCATTGATCTTTGTTTATGCTGTACCGTAGTAAACCACAATCAGCTGTTTAGTGTAGATTTTAAGATGCCATCGCCGTATGTCATTTGCGGGAGACGGTATGACAAATTTCCTCAAATACTTCATTTTTTTCACTATTTGGTGGTTTAGTTCTACATTAAAGCAGTTAAATGGAATAGTACACACTTATCCCTGATTTATGTTAAAAAAATGCATTTCCACATTTTTCAATTCTCTTGCATTATCGCTGCTAATCCCTTTAATGCTTGTTGAAGTTGTCTCCCCCCCATTCATTTATAAGTTAAAAAAATGCATCTGTTGTGTATGTGTGTGTATATATATGTGTGTGTCAATACAATAAAGTTTTTATGGAGCGGCCCACAGCTTATAAATTCTTTGAATACAGTGAGCGCGAAAGCCGAGAATCGCGAAATTCTAGTTATGTACTGTGATAAATGTATTTATTTCCTCACCTTGCTTTATTAACCTTTTCCTTGCCTTGAAATATGAAATGAATTAATTTTTATGCAGATTTTGGGTGGAGGTTTCATAGAAGTCCCAAGTATGCAAATGAGGTATTGCATTTGATTCCGTCATGCGCTACTGCAGAATATCATACAGCGCATCACAGAATCGATTGTAATACCTCATATGCATACTTGGGACTTCTATATGAAATATCTGCCATATTTTGAATATAAATTGTAATAATTTGTACTAATAAAAATGCAAGAAAGAATTTTGGCAGGCCTATTTTATGTCTATATTTGTCAAGTGCAAAATACACATTTTCAAACAAAAGGTATATTAAAGGGGCATTTCGTGATCCACAGCCTCGTCCCCCCGACTTACCTAAAACATTTTGAGA
>JAMKCH010039002.1:0-62823 GCA_023653785.1 Ophioderma brevispina
CGAATGTCCGTCTCGGCATGGAATGTCCGTCTAACCGAATATCCAATATCCAATATCCTGCTAACTTTACCGTGCTGACCTATGCCCGGTTATTAATATAATATAGGGATTCCCCCTTAAATGAAATAACTCTTTTCGTACAGACACTATGCGATCTATTCCATCAGTGACGAAACGAAACGACGAAACCATTTCGGTTATTAGGGGGAATATAAAGCCAAATAATTGAAATTTGCTCGATCAAGTGCGTACATTTTATCAGTAGGTGACCGGACCATTCCATTCCGCGATTCCGTAAGTTTTACTAGCTCTCAGGAAACGAAGACTTGCATAAGTTGCACACTGATACCAATTCATCGACTAGCAACATGCGTAGAATTCGTCTGGTAATTACATGACAGTGTTGTGTAAGTATCTGCAAAGATTTTTACGAATAGTTTTAAGAAATTAAGATATACTTTGCGGTTCTCTGGATTAACGTTGTGATCGTTTTAATAGGGCCATTCCCCGGAGTGGAGTGGTTGGTAACTGCCTTACGATACGTAAAAGGGTATTTTATTAAAACTAAAAGAGAACTACTCAACAGGTGGACAGCCCAATGGTGAGGAAAAGTCCCTGACGTAAAATTTTACCAGTTGTTAGGTAATGTAAATTATTGTAGCATGTTATGGGCAAATTTTGCCCAACGTTCGGTAAGCTATGTGCTATTCACATGATATTCACGGACATTGGCATTTTCTCAATTCAAATTTGAGTATACAACTGATCCCTATAAGGGAAAAAAAAAAAAAAACGCCTGGTTTCGGTCGAACAATGCGTAGATCGCACATTAGAGTCTGTAGAAAATAGTTATTTAGGTTCATGCTTCATGTAAGACTGCACGGATTCCGCCTAGCACGAAATCGTCTATAAAAGGATCAAAGGATTACAAGTATTGTAGAGCATCATTCGTAATAAGAGTCTGTTAGTCTAACTCATGAATATCTTCATACCACCAGTACATCACACCGTTATTTTTCAGTTTAAGAGGGGAATCCCTAATCATATGGGAATTACCCATAAATAAAGCCAAAATTAGTCGCCTCCTAATTTGCTCGATCAACATCGTGACAGTGTCTATGCCTACCATTTTAGTAAAGCCTCTTGCCGCAGTTTACAGGTCCGCTATGAATACATTGTATTGTACGTAACTGAGCAAATCGAAGATTGCCAAACAATCATAGACTAGCAACATGCGTAAGAATTATTTGAAATTACATTTTTACTGTGTGTGTATGTAAGTCTGTAAGTTATCTTTTCATGGGTCTCTGGGTTAACTATAGTTTGTAATCGTTTTTATCTTCCCCGGAGTGGCCGTTTGCCACCCAATAAAACATGAATAAACAAAAAAACACGCACACACTGTCGGATTCGAAACCCGCGATATCGCTAAATAGTGTTACAACCGAGTCAAAGGAAGCAGAGTTTTTAAATGGTCGTTGTTTCATTGCATCGACCAAGTTGTGTTATCAGGTCCGAATTTTAACTATGTATTTTATACCATGCTGCGATTGAAAAGGACATTTTTCATTGCAAAGACGATGTAAGCAACTGTTACATGATAGATTCATTGATGTTAGTAATATTAACCTGTTCAAATATTTCACAAAAGATAAATGAGCCGGTGATTTTGGTGCAGACATAGTAGTATAGTACAGTAGTTAAAGCCAAGTTTTAAATCCGGTGTGGCAGGAGATATGTCCCTCCGGGGCTCACAGTCCGGGGAACAATGGTGAGCAATAGGGCAATCCGATTTAACTTCACGCAACAGTAGTTTCAAGCTTTATTCGTTGTCGTCTATAATGGAGCCCGGCCTATGATTACTTCACACCGGTTTAAAGTTTTAAATACTGCATGATACATATTTTGGTCATGTACTGTTGAGCATTTTTTTTTAAAATTTAAACGGTTCTCCGCCAGGGTATTTGAGCATATAGTTTGTAATAGATACTTTCGAATGAGGGGCCGCAATGTGATGTTCAGCACAAGGCGAAACTGTCCCTTATAATCGAGGTTTATTTAATCTCAAAGGTGGGCCTCTAGGCCAAATTGACTTAGAGTACTACAACTTTTCATATGACAGACACCAAATGCAATTGGAGGCCATAGTGTAACATTCCAAAACACACTGACTATACGAAACACACCGACATGGGAAGTGCAAACTTCATGGTTCCTTTGCTCCTTGCCCAGCGCAACCGTGTGAGAGAGAGAGTGGTTGGTTTTGTTTGTTATTTTTAAATGGTGAAATGAGTGTTACCAAAGAAATTACAAGCAGATATACAAACAACAAAATCAAATAATAAGACAATAGCACCTAAGTTCACAACAGTCAATTAGCAGGGATAACCATTAAGTCGGTTGAATGTTGCAAAATTATTTCCAATAGGGTCCATGGAAAATGACAGAGGCCCCCACCTGTGGCGAGGACAACAATAATGCAAAAAAAAGCAGAAACTAGCAGCAAGCAACATGGATTGAAAGGTGATGATTTTTCACAACCCAACCATAAGATGGAAAGTATTTAGGCAAATTCAGCCGACTCATGGCTCAAGGCAATTATTGGTACGGATGGGAGTTAACAAGCGTTTGATCGTGGCCTTATAGCTCAAACATTTTGATTATTGAGGGCAACTTATTCCAGTAGTTAATGACATTATAAAAGAAAGAATTAACAGTCTGATCTTTAACCTAGGACTTGAAAGTTATATAAGCTAGATCTAGTATGATAAAAACTGTAAATCTCTAACTTTAGTAAAAAATTGATTGAGATTGAGGGCCAAACAGAGTCGAATATGTTAAACATGGCTTGGAGTCGTATTTGCCTAACTCTGTTTTGAAAAAATTCAAGAGATTCACTGACGGCAAAGTGAGCTTGACTCATGTGATCCATCCCTGGGTGACATTGCATAATAAAACGAGCTATCTTATTTGAATGATTGACGCTTATTCTGAACTTCTTACTACTAACACAGTACCACGAGGTACAACGTAGTCAAAATGACACTGTATAAAGCCGAACTGAGTGTCCTACGAAGTGTTACGGTCTAATACTGTGTCTATACACACTTGAATTTTCCAGTCACCTTGTTATTGATGATTAACATAGATCACCTGAAAGGGGTTTGGTCAAGAGTCACCCCCAGGTAATTAATAGCTTTTGGAGAATTGTATTTTTTTGGCCATTAAAGTGATATGAAATCGGCCGTGACCTTTTTTAACTGATTTTTGGAACCAAATACAATGCATTCAGTTTGGGCCGCGAATGCAAAGAGGAGCTGTGGCCAATTAGCCGTTATTAACAGAATTTCAGTCCCAAACTGAGGCCTCGGAAACAACTCACAGGGTCTTTTGGTCATATGAATCAGAACAATGTCAGTCGGCATAGAATTAACATCGCCGAATTCTTCACAGAGATTTTCCATATGCATTTGCAATACACAGATAACAGGGGACCTAAAAGGCTCCCCTGGGGCACACCACAGGTAATTTTGGAAGCAGAATTAATACCATCTATGGAAAAGAGCTCTGCGTCTATTGTTAATAAGAGTGACCACGCCGAGTTTGATTCCCCACGCCTCAAGTTTGTTACCGCAAATCGATTGTTCACGGCTGTCGAACGCTTTTTGTGACATCCACCGAAGCATGCCGACATAATTTCCTTTGGACCGCTCAATTCTACTGTATCAGTAAGATATAGTAGACTTGATTCTGTTGAATATCCAGAACGGAACGAAAGCCTGATTGATATTGATAATAGGTTTTTAGATCGAAGGTATTCCTCCACCTGACATAGACACATTTTCTCCAATAGTTTGGAGACGCAACTCATGAAACTACAGGTCTATAGTTGTCCAACTCCAAACTTGCTTTTTCTGTTTTAAATATGGGCGGCACGACCCTAGCAAGTTTAAGATCGTCCGGCACAGTGTTAGTATTGATGACAAGTTGACAATAATGTGAATTAATGGGGCAAGATGAAAAGCCCCCTCTTTCAAGAACTTTGGTGGGAGCCCATCCAAACCGTCCCCCTTTAATGAATCTTCAGGTTGGAAAGTTCTTTATAAACAAAATCTTCACATCAACATGTTTGAGCCCAATCATCACGAACAATGCCCTTGCTCTCATAAAAATCGCATGAATTAATTCGACAAACAACCGTTGGCCAAACATCTTATTTTTGATACGGTAATTTACTGACTAAGGAAGCCGCACTGTAAGACAAACGGTGTTTGATATAATTACAAACGAGCTGTGTGTCAAAGCCACAAACTCGCCATCGAATTGGGAACAATTTTGCCTTAATTGCAGGTTCGAGAGCTATAACGCAAGACTCTTCAAATGTTGCCATAACTTACGGGGTTACCCTGACACTCTCAAGTTGAGATTGCAAATAAGAGGCCTTAGCACTCTCTTTATTTCCCTTTGAATTTGAGTGTAAAAATCCTTCATACCAATTAAACTACTCCAAATTGGAGTTCCCCAATAAATCAGCAAGGGTCCCTACTGAGAACCGCGGACCCTTTGGGTCCAGAGGTATAAACTTGCTAACCGCTCTAGTTAGACCAAGCGTGGTGTTTTTTATTTCCAGAACCCAGAAAGAAAGATTTCTGTAGGACTATTATTATAGTAGATTTCAATTAAGTGAGGGACTTCTGGCCTTATTTGGACGGGGATGGGGTTCAATCCCCGGCCTTGCAGAGACTAGACCTTTGTTTGCAATTACAATAAATCTTGTGACGCATGGTACAAGTTAGTTGACAGATTACTGGAAACGATGCATTCAGTTTATACAGTAGTCTGTTGACTGATTAGAAGGACATGCGATTGTTGCCGGGAATGTTAAATCCGCTTTGCGCTACTCTCTTAATACTACAAGATGGCCCATTTTTGGACCACAATAAAAACTTAGTTGTGTTATGTGTGCCTCGATATAAGAATGCATTATTATTAATTCTCCAATGATGTGATAAGGATGATATTTTGCAGTGTAAAGGTAAGTAACGTTCAAATAACAACACGTTTATTGAAATAATACTGGTGTTTTCACTGATACATCAATTGAAACATCCAGTATATAATCTTAGATATGTGAAATAATTTATTTTAGGTTAACATTTATTTACCAGCTACATCACTATATATTGTATGAAAGACAATGAACGTTTTTTTGCCGTGACAAATTAAAATAATTCTCTTACCTCTCAAGGTGACATGGACAGACCTAAAACTGTTTATTGAGGGTTCTCACGTGATTTTGAAATATACCAGCTGACCTCATAATTGCGTCGGTTGTAATGACAGTGAGATTTATGTGGTCAAGAAAATAATGCGGCGGCTGGATGTGTTGGACGTGGATTACAGAATCTTCTTCATTTAGCTGATAAATTTGGAAGCGATAATGGACAGGTATGTACTGTTATCCTCCATTTTATGAGAGAAAATATTTTTTTTCTCCATTTTACTTGAAAAAAGGTTCCTGACAGGGAAAATTACATTATTTTACATGTCAGAGACAAAAATGGAATTCAATATTTACAAGTTTTGGAGACACACCGAACTATAGATAGATTGGGGATATCCTAGCGATGTTGCCAAACAAAATATTTAGATCTATATAGCAATAATGGTAGTTGTTTTTGGGGGATGGATGGAGATGGATGGAATGGATGGATGGATGGTTGTTTGTTTGTTTGTTTGTTTGTTCTTTAAACAAAAATTCTTAGATAAAAATATCTAATTTTTGATGCTTCAGGAAAATCTAAAGGTTTAGATTGTTACAGGACCCAAGAATTTGCAATGAATTATTTCCACTTGATTATAAATTAGCACATCAAATTTATAATTTAGTCTAAATAATGTAATACAAAATATGCCTGTTTGTGGTGTTAAACTGGTGTGTTGTGAAAAGCAAATAGAATGAACCAGAGATCGGAAGAGTCGAAAAGCGGGGGAAAGAAACTTTCTGGACGGTACCGGGACCTTAGTGTTTTCATTAGAAGTGCTCCAAGCGAACCTTTTCTGAATCAGAGATTGGCGCGTCCTTACTGATCTACAGGCACAGTGCTGTGTGTGTGCGTGTGTTGGCTCTGAACATTCTAATATTGGAACATGGGCTGAGGATTCCAGAATTAGTGATGTGGAGATGGAATTATATTTCAGCACATGACTCATTAAGATAGGACCAGATCTTCTAGTTATTATTGTTTGAGAGGATATATAAAGATATGGTGAGAGAAGATGAGTAGAGTATCACAACATCTTTACTCCAAGTTATTAAGAGAGGTTCTTAACATATTTGGCTCCAGTTATTAGAAGAGTTTCCAATTGACGTGTGAAGTAATACACAGGTCTAGTACTAATCTCCATATAGTGGACTTGTATAGTGTATCGGCTCCAGCGTTTAGTGAGGATGTGTAAGCGTAGGGGTTTCGGTTTGTGGTCCGTGGCACTGGTGATCAACAGGTAAACAAGTACAGCATTTTGGACTTTATATTTCGTCGACCTCCGAGCTTCGGGAGTCATTAGTTAGCTGGTTTTCTTCAATAAGGACAAGTGTCGTCGTGGACACGCCCCCACCTATGGAATTGGAGTTTTTGCGCCGGGGAATATTCGCCATGGAATCTTTGCAAGCGTCGGCATCTTAATTGGAATCTCGCTGCAGCCCGCGTTGCGGCACACAACCAGGTAGAAGTTTAGTAGTTATTAATTATACAATTTATTATTAGATAAATCTTTGATATTGATACCTAATCATGTTTGAATGAGATTGATTTAGAAACACAACAATGAAAAAAATCTTTGTTTAAAATTTGTAATCAAGTTTACCGTGTATTGTCATAGGTATTAAGGGAGTTTGAATCCGTAGTTTTAGAGGTGGTTTTGGCCTTGGTCAAGGTGACGTAACAAGATTAAAATTTAAATCAAAATTACATGAAACTATAAATCAAATAGATTAAAAAATTGTAATCAAAAATTTAATTTGTCCTCCGTTTTAATCTAAGAAATTAGAAGAGACGGGCGGGCGGGCGAGGGGTGGGGGGCGGGAGGTGGTCGGGTTGAACGGACGCGGGACGGCCGGACGCAAGAAGGTAGTTTTTAATTGACTAAACTACTTTTCTTTTAGCATGTTGTAACAGATCTAAGGCCTATTTTGTTTCTTCCTTTCATAGCTTGATTACAACAGGGCGAACGATCCATATGAAAGCGAGAGGGACGTGTTCATAGTTTTAAAGAACCTTGGGTGTACGACGGGGTAGCTTGGGATATTGAGAGTGGAACCAACGTGAAAGTCAAGCATTTTGACGAAGCTGAAGATGCAGCAAGGGAGGCTGTTGGAAAGCTCATTTTGAAGTTGTACGAAACGGGAATCCTAACAGATACAGCCTCTAATAGTAGGTATTACCATTATTAAAGGGGCATTTCGTGATCCACAGCCTCGTCCCCCCGACTAACCTAAAAAAGTTGAGATTTTCATATCATCTGAACCGTTGACATTAGTAATCCATGTGTGCCAAATCTTACGTGCAAATTCGGTCGTGTCTACGGTAAGAAATTCGCAAGTTTGTATTTTCTGTCCGTAAACGGACAGAAAATATAGCACAGTGGCCTATGGGGCCGTGGGAAACGAGCATTTGCTCATAACACGAAAACGCAAAGTCGTGATCAGCTAAAAAGTCGTGAATAAGTTTTTCTCAAGGATATCTAGTGAACAATGAATAAAACAGAAGGTGCTGGAATCATGAAATGCACCTTTAACTACTCCTGAAAGAGACACTGGCACATTTGAAAAATAGCGCGCCCTCAAGATTTTTCAAAATTGATATTTTTGCATGATTGTAAGGCTTTTATATACATTAGCGCTCGCCTGTGGTTGTGGAACAGCTCCACAGACAATGGAACATCTCTTGGTCTGCCCACTGAGCAACAATGCACAAGGACCTTGCAGAATTTATAGTGAAGCAGCCAGACATTGTACCCATCTCTGGCTTTATCATATTTGAGAACCACTGTGTTTGGATACGATAAGAAGAAGACCTGAAATGATTAAGACCAAATCAGCTCCCTTATGGGTAACAGAACGATTTTGTATTAAAATGACTCCGGCGACATTAATTCAGACGACGGAAATGGCGTTTAACACAAGAAAAGAAGAATTCAGAATTCCAACCAAACACATAATTTTATTTCCATTTGGCCATACCTTAAACCATAGGTAATCAACCAAATTAACCGAGTCAATATGTCCCTATCAAAAAGTTGCATTTTTTTCCCAAATAGTGCACTTTGTGGACTTAACTTTGCACGCTTTGAGGAAAAAACTCTTGGAATAAGATAGTTACTTAAGATGGTATGTTGTTAGTCACTATATAGAATAGAAAAAAAGATAACAAGTTTCACTTTACTATTTAATATTATTATTTATCTAGATTTTGTATCTTTCTTTCCCATAATCACAGCGAAGGCCGTACGTGAAGAACTGTAAGGAAGAAACTAGGCGGTGATAGTCGACCATGCCGATGATAAGGGGTTCCCAAAAATAAGTTCCCAACTCCCCCGCCCTAAAATTCAGTGACCTTTCGTTGCATAACTTCACTTAGAACTGGATGTTTGTAAAATTTTAAAAAGGTTTGAAGAGAGAAAACATTTGGTTTTCCCACAAAAGTTGCTTTTTAAAAAGCACTTTTGGTATCAACACGCACTCCCTTTTTCCAAAAATGACGTTTTCGGAAAAAGGTGGCACTTTGTAGTAGATAATGGTCTAAATTCAATAAATGACAAATTTACAGGAACGATTTCATTTGATTTCTTTTTATTCATTGCAGTCTGAAGTGAATAAGCTTAAGACATTAACGCATAGGCAAACAATTAAACAAATCAATACACAGGAAGTTCGCGTTTGAAAACTCCTGAAATTCAAACACAGACACATTTTTCCAGTACACCACGTGTGTTTTTTTATTATTATTATTTTGGAGCCATTTTAACCGCGTTTCGTTTTTTTTATTTGATGAACTGAGGAATGTGATTTTTAGGCCAAAAATGTCTCAGAAATAGAAAATATCATATTTTTGAAAATATAAATAATCCAAAATTTATATTTTTTGCTTGTAATAAGTTACAACAAAATATATTTTGCATCTGTTTTGGATGACCATTTCTTGTAATTTCTAGGGAAGTTGTTTTTTTTAATAAAAAAATAAAATCCGCATTTTGCATTTTTTGAGCTAACAAGCTTGTTTCTTTTTATATTATTTTTTGGCCTAAGGATGACAATTTACTCAACTTTATTTTACAAGTCCTCACTTTGTCTTGGCCACAGGGGTCAGATTTTGGGCTTGCAATTTGCTGTGACCAATTCAAAGGATATTTATTTCAAAAAGATAAAATTTAATATGAACGCCAGTTTACAATTCCAACAGTTTTAAGTTTGAACACATTCTATATACAAATAATATCATGGCTGAATGAATTGAATATTCAAAGCCCTATACAGACTGTCCCAATAAAAACTATACAATCAAACTAAAAATTATAAAAAATATAAACTATGCATTTTTGCCAGATATTTTGACTGAATTTGTTAGACAAGATCTAAGCTAAATCCTCGTTTTTATTCCATCCAATTTAATGGACTCGAAGCGGAGATATTGTCAGTTGAACACAAAGGATAAAATACCACTTGGGCCAGTTTCACCTGAAGGTTCAAGAAGCTAAAGGTATAAGGCGTGTAGCATCATTGTGGGATTAAACCCTTTTCAAACAAAAGAAAATTGTACGGGTCAGAGTGAATGTATTATCATGCATTGAACTAATCAATATATTAGTTTTCAGTGAAAGCACCAGAAATTATTATATTGTGGGTATATTGAGGGACTCACTCTCATGGGGACATTAATTATGAAATTCAAGGACATTTGGGAAATTTGACTGCTGAAACTAATGTAACAGTCTACAAGTCTGTTGAGGAACAACTGTGTGGACAACGCTCTAATGTGGAGGGACAATTTACCCTTCCCCTATTCCCCACTGCTTCCAAGATGCCAGGGAGGAATGTGATGAAGAAAGCAGTGTTCAACAAAGAGCAATAAAGGAAAGGATGGTTGTGTTCAAAGGTCTCAGTTTACTTTCAGCAAGGGCGTTTTTATGGTCCTACCTTCTGCTGAAACCTGGAGTAAAGCTGAGACAACAAGACTGTTTGGAATTGAATTTCCCAATGCTACATGTATTTATTAGCAAATGCGACATTATAAAGTTATAAATTATGCTATATCACAAGAAGCAGCACTTTATACCTACTTTTTATTTTAATTTTCAATAAAGAATTTCTTGAAGGTGATTTTTAATGGCAACTTTGTTGATATCAGGATAGCCGAAACTGGCCCAACAGGTTTTTCAACTGTCTCAGATAATTAGCCATAACTCCTGAACCAGACCCCCAAATTACACCAACTAAAAATCTCATGAAACCTGGAACACTCCTAAAAGAATCAGTAAAACTCCAGTTGAGATGAACATTAAATTTTTGGCCAAAAAAAATAATCTTTGATTGTATAGTTTTTTTGGGGACAGTCTGTACATTAGCATGTCACCTCTCATTTCAAATAAGTCCCTAACCAACACCTTATCTGTCGGTTTTTGTTCTTTGATTTTGTGCAATTAAATCAATTAAATAACAATTACATTTTTGAAGTTTGGGAATTTTGAGTCACGATTGTCAACGTGTACCAAGTGTCCCAATTGTTTCTATTTTTTAAATTTCATGTGGATTTCGTTATAGAATAAAGTTAGGCTGAACTTGGATAAAACCTTTTAATTCGTTGTGTCTGATCCTTTCTTGCCAGTGCCGTTTAAAAACCTCTGTCCGTCCCCACCTTTTGGGATACACGACGTACTATGTTGAATTGTTACCACCCTTCGGAATTCCGTTTACACTTAAGTGCATAAGGGGAATCCATGTGACCCATGATTTCGGTTTTCGCGCGCCATTTTTGAACACTAAGTTATTGTTGCCAAATTTATGTCATTGCCTCATATCATTATGCGCAGAGTTTGTGGGAACAAAATTCAAATCGGCCCATGGCGTTTTAGACTCTAGCATAATCTTTTGGGGCACGTCCAAATCTGTTTGCCCATAAAATCGCACCGAAATAACTTTTTGGAACATTGTTCCAGCAATGTAATTGTATTGCTGCACCTACTTTTATTATGAGCAAAATTTTATATGGAAAAAGTCCTTCGGGAAGACTTTTTCATTTTTAGGCGGGAAATTTAGTGCGCGTTTCAAAACGATTTTTGGGCCGCCCTTGTTGATCTGTACAACCGATTTTCAATTTTTTCCCTGTGATGTGGTCGTGTTGATTACCTATCAGACTAGAAGTTTTAGTAAAAAAAAATCAACGGAAAAGTGGTGTTTTCACCATGCCCCACGGGAGTGCATAAGAGAACAATGCAAATGCTCATGATGCTAATATTTTGTTACCAATGGTAGCATTTGGATCTTTTTCCATTGATACAAATAAGTACCACTGTACCGAACATACCTTGGACGGCGTCACAATACCGTAATAAATTTCGAAATTTGGGGAAAATTGTCAAATTTCTCTGACACACAATGTTAATAGCAAAATGATCCATTTGTAAAGAAAATTGGGTCTTATTCGACAAAGTGAATTAGTCCTGCAAACTTACTTTATCATGCAAGAAAATCAACTTAATGGAATTATTTAATTCTATGTCGTTGTAATTTGAAAATAATTTTTATGACATATCTTTTTAATGAATTTTTATTTTGGCTGGGCATAACAAATTATGAATGCCAAAATTTGTGTTAATTTGAGTAATCGTGTTTTGATAATTAAAGTAAATTGGTACATTTGTAATTTAGTGTGTGACAATTATAGTTGATGAATTAAGTTTTTAGTATGTTTATTAAATTTAGTCATTTCCGTCAAATTACAATTATAATGCACTGTCATTTTCTTTTGTCATGTCGGTTATGGCCCGTTTTGACATGCGAACATTTCCAGAAAAAGCACCAACCCCCCCACCACCAAACACCCCCCCACTTTTTTTTCGAAAAACCCTGTGTTTTGCATATTTGGAATGCTTACCCATATATAAGCTAGATTCGATTTTTCACACCCGACTGATAAACCGAACTACAACCGTCTTATGTAATAAGATGATGATTTAGTTTTTTCTGTCGTGTCACACAGAAATTCAGCATGGTTTTGCTATGGGGAACGATTACGATAGCAGGCAAGTTCAAACAAGGTTTGCGGTGTACTTATAACCTTTTCGACACGTTCTCGGTAGTGCCTAACTATCCGATCCATGCCCATTGAGAGAATTCATTCCTAAAAAAAGAATCTCCTCCTGTCACTTTAAATTAATCGAATATGGTAGATTGTCATCTCATTTTTGTTTATGCAATTGTAACATAAAATATATTGTTGTAAGTCACGATTGAAATTGAACATTGTAAAACGTGTTTATCTTTTCTTGACATCTTGGATGATCAAAAAAGGGTCCTTTGCATACTAATTGTGATCGAATAGACCCCTTTTCTGACAACTTTTAATCGTTTTCTGTGCAATTTTGCACAGGTCGGATTTCCAATGTCTGTTCACGGTAAATGATAGCAAGTGACCAGATGTATATAAACAAAAGTCTGACTGTATTTTGGCGCAATGAACGAACCAAACTGGCTGCCGTGCACCATGGATACACCTAATTGAATTTCCGATTATCTGACGGAAAAAAGCGGGTAATCCAATGGGTGCACTGAGCCGATTTCGTTTCGGTGCCAAAATGTGTAGTCTGCAGAGTAGAAGCAATTCTAATGCAGAAATTGTCATGAATGTCCCTACAATTGAAGGCTGGATGTGCTAATCCCCTAAATGTTACTGTTTTGAGATTTCTGAATAGTTTTGACTGAGTAATTTTGATTAGGGTTTGGTTTTTTTTTTTGTATGTATTTATTTGCATGTTGTGATATATTTTATTATGAAGCCACATGAATTTGATGATTTTTGATCAAAGCATTCCCACACTAGCCTAGTCATTAGTTTTGATGCAAATAATTCGAACCCAGCCACCAAGTCAGTTGACAAAAAAAGGTGAAGGTTGTCACTCTTATTTCGCCACCCCTTCAATTCTTCTGTGGATGTCAACCACACCCACCACCCACCCTCGAACATTTGGCGCAGACCCTAACCCGTTGAATGTGGCTATTACCATCACATTTTTTGGATAAATGACCGGAAAGGATGTGGAAGCAATTATCTGAGCTTTTGACAAGAGTTGTAGCGTTTCATCAGCGCCGAAGGACGTTTCCTGGGAGTGATCTATCATACAACCCCCTTGGGAAGACAAGGTTACAACGGTAAGCAGCGATAATGCATCGCTAAATGTAAACCAGTGAAAACTTCACTCTAAAAAACTCTTATTGAGTGTTTTTTGCTTTAAAAGAGCAAATTTCTACGCAAAAAGTGAAAATCAGACAACTCCGTGCCAACAAGAAAAAGAGTGGACACCCCGCTTTTTGGATTATTTTCACCTTTTTTGCGGTGGAGATTCGCCTTTTATATTTTTGAGAGCGACTTTTCACTCGTTTACATGTAAGAGAGCATGGAAACGAGAAAATGTGAAGTTTATATATTAGCTTATAAATAAGGACGAGTGTGTACATCCCTTAAGGAAGGAAAAACACGGGAAAACAATTTTAAAGGTAATGTAAAAAAAGGTAAAGGAGTGCCCATCGTCTCTTTCGAAGCGATTGGGGCCAGACTCCACCATATTATGTTGCGGGGGAGATCGCTACCTCGTCATATACAGCGAGTCGGTTACCTTCCCAACATGAATCATGTCGTGTTAAAGAAAACTGAGTGGCCCCCCATTACAGCGTAGTCTTAGCCCCATAAATCAAACTGTACGATAAACCGTGACCCATGTAGACGAGCCAATTTTGGTGTAACAGTGCTGAGACACACGAATGAGAATACATAGACAGAATGATGGTAGGACACTCAGTCACATGGAAACTGTAGTTTATGACACCTGTACCCATTTTTACACCTGGGTAGAGAGGAGTAATTGAGGTAAAGCGCCCTACTCATGCGAAACCACATTGGCCACGTCGGGCCTCGAACTCACAACCCTTTGCGGTGCGGGTCGGGTGCTTTATCCCCTCGGAACCACAACTGTCCCCCAATTTTTTACAATAAGAAAAGACTGTTAATTTTTGGTAAAAAGGTGAATGTGATTACTTGCAACTGACAGAAAAAATCCATGGCAGGATACATAGAGTTGTAATATTGTTTTAGTACATGCCTTAATGTGAAGGCGTTTTGAAGCTTTGTTTTTTTGCTACTTAGTGGAACCAGTGGTTTTTATTCCTGAATTTTCCAAACATCCCCGATGGCGCCCAGCTTAATTTTGAAATGCAGCCAAAACCAGAAAATGGAATATTAAGTGCAAAACAGCCATCAATAGTCCTGAAATGTAATCATTTTGTTTATATTTCGTAATGGAACTGGTTTTTTAATGTTCTCCAATCACTACGAGTAAAGAATACAATGAAAACGAACAGTGAGCCTTCCAAATGGGGGGGGAGGCTCCAAAATCCAGAAATGTAGATCAAAGTGGCAAAATACCCATGCAGCTAGAGTAAAATTTGGTGTTTATTCACCAAATTATTTTATCTGTATCAATCCAATATGAGTTCTGGTACCCACTAGAGAGCAATTTTCAAAATTGCCGCAAAGATGCATTTAAGCTACTATACATGGGGAAATGTAATTAATGTGTTGTGTCATAGTAGTTATTTCATATACATTTTTTGCACCATGTTTTTCCACCACAGAATGTCATTGGAGAATCTGAAAATTATGGGTGAGAATTTTTTTTTCAATGTGTTCATTTGTGTGTGATAGGGGGGCAAATTTTGTACAGGGTACACAATAAAATGTTTAAATGGTTTTTAAAATTTTACCAATCTTTCGGTTGCTCTGGTTTCGACAAAGGATAAGCTAGCATATTTACGACCTCTTGTTTCAGTACAATAAGCTCAAGATAGTTCAATGGTCATTATTTATAGAATGGTCCGATTTGGTGAAAATGCGTTGTAACCTCGTTCATTGGGTCATGCTACATAAGAAAATGTATATAAATCAGCAATTTTTAGTCTTTTCACTTACCTTACGGTACAACTTATACAACCATGGTGATTGAATGGAGATTTGTATCTTGATCTTGGAACACTTGCCTTTTCTCCTTTTCTGTCCAATCCTTCATTTGGAAAAAGTACTGATGAGAATTCTAACGACTTATCCTTCATTTTTAAGCATGCCTCCTGCTTGTTTTCTATTATTTTTGGCTCTTTTGGACTTAATCAATGATGTGTCTTTAATACAGGTGTCAGAAATGCCAAATGCTTGGATTGCTGTAAAAGGTAACCAAACTGAGTGTTCGCCTTATCATTCTTTGTAGAACTTTCTGATTGCAGGGTCGTGGGGGGCAAAGAGGACCGAATTCCGAAGCGACCAAAGGTAAAAAACACTATATGTTAGGTTTGCAAAGTCCCTGCAGGGTGCTAAACCAAACAAATCCGACCCCTTCACAAGGCTGGATGGAGGTAACAAATCCGAACCTTAATTTTGTGAGGTTCTGTATCCCCCACTAGTCATGGACGAAGATATCTTATTCTTGGGCAAATGGGAATCATTCATGCCAATTTTTCCTTCCGCAACCGAGGGCATTGGTTGGCAAGAAGAAATTACCATCTTTCTTCAGCTAGGTTCCCTTCAACAATTCATCCCAATCTACAATGATTAAAACTATATTAACAAGCCTTCACACTTCAACTAATTATCCTTTCATATATTCTCATTAAAGAGAGGAGGAAGTGCTGTTCTTAGAGCCTCAAGAGCTTTTGAAAGTCTTAACGCCACTAAGGTGAAAGAGAATGGTATGTAGGATTCTAGTCGGGCGGATTCCATACACAACGGGATAACGCAAAACTAATGTTGCGTGAAGAGTCAACTGAATCGACTTGTCCTATTGATCACCATTGTAGCGGACTGTGAGTCCGGGGGGACGATATCCCCTCCACACGTTCTGTACCTTTAATTTGTAAGTTATGCTAGTTTAAAATCCGAATCCCATTCTAGAAGTTTGGGAAGAAGGTTGAAGACGTTTTTCTAATGAAGTGCTGAATCATAAAATGTTTGGGTCCAACCTCTGGGAAATGTGGTAACTGTTTAAAATAAGGGTGTAAAAAATTTTCACAGCGGGTAATTTGAAATCAAGTCAAAAATACCAACTACCCAAAAATATAGGCCATGTTAGTTCATTTAGACTAGTATGGGGTTGGCTATTTTAGCTAAAGACTGTGTTTTTTTTTTTATTTTTTTTGGAGCCATTTTGAAATTTGCTCTCGATTGTTTACGTGTCATGATTCATATGCCTGAATCGACACTATAATAATTAAATTTTTTTCTCATACAAATTTTACTCTAGATTTTACGCTTGGGCGGGCCATGTTGAAAAGTGTCCCTGTACGCCTTTATCATGCCCAATCATTGTTTGTTGGACACTAGCATTAAACGAAACGACAATTTCCAATAACTTTAATACAACAAATTGTTTTTTTTAATAGTTTCAGACTCTAAATGGCTGGCTGGTTCAGCCATAGAAGTTTGGGGGGCTATAGGAAAATTCAAAGTGACAGCCCCTAGGGATGTTTGAAAAGAGGGTACTACCGAATTTGATTCCAGAAGTTTCAGGATAAAAAAAAACAGTGGTTCCACTGGTACAAAATGTTACAAATGGTCACACGCTAGCCAGATAATACTTTAAAACAAAACTAGAAAAACTCACAGATCAAACTCAATTATTGATAACAAGTTATGACAATAAACAATGATTATTCAATGTTTATATCCACTTTTTCTTTTCCGTAGATAGATTTTCCAACATTTATCAAGCCTATCGATTTTTGTCTTTCTTGAAGTCACACAATTACCTGCATGCCAGGGGCTTCCAATCACGCCCACACTTCAGATTGTTAGCCTTACGACTTGAATATATTTCGATAGTTGTCTCACTAGAGGCACGGGGAGGGGTCCTTGACAAGTGTTACGGTTTTCATTTAGGAGTATTTCTCGACCTTTTGGGACTGTTCCGCAAATTCCTTTTGGCTCTAATCAATTAGGTAAGATATCCTAGGAACCCTTGACAGATTCGCTTCACATATTCATTGCGCAATTATAGTCATCGAGGATTTCCCTGTTTTTAATGCTTGGGTTTGTTTGCTTTCATGCTTTTTTTTACTTTTTCAAGATTCATTGCCATAACAGCCCATTTATGTTCAATGAAAAGACATATGAAAAAAAGTATTGAAAATGTTGTCATTTCACTACACACTATCCAAAATATCCCACTAAAGTATCCAATATCTTTATGATAATACTGCGACACTGTATAGTTCATAATTTGTTTTTTTTTAACAAAACACCGGGGTGGGAATTCCCCGTACGTTAGTGACACATTTCTGTGTGAATGGATAAGGTGACCTTCCCAGCTCTTTCAATTGTACAAGTCTTTATGCAGACCATGCATGCTCCATTGCCCTACAATTTTAAATGTACTATTACAATTGGTTACTTAGATATTGTCATAGCCCATTTCAGCTATTTATGAGTCTCTAATTCTGGTTCTGAGTCTGTGGAACACCACGTTATTTCAATGGGGCAAGGTATTAAGACCACATATACGAATTTTAGAGGGAGGTCCGCCTGGCTAACGATTATGCACCCTGGACTCTTTAAAACAGGTTCAAAGGAGCTTAGCCTTAGCACTGGATATAGGCACTACGATTAAAAAAGTACCACGTACAAATGCGCGGGATCTATCTGATGGCATTTCTGGTTTGTGTAAGTAAATATCAGTAACTTATGGTAACAAATGTATAGCAAGTTTTTACATGATACGGTGCATCTTAGGGACAGTTTTTGATAGGCTGTATTTGTCTAGTTAGTACGTCGATATCTTAGTCTGGCTCAGTCTCCAGTCTCTATATACTACTGTAATATAGACCTAATATGAAATAAAGGAACTCAGCGAAGTGACTTTGGGAAAACACAAATCTAAATTCAAATCGGGTTTTGGGAGTTCAGATTTTCATTCGTATGTGTTTGTACTTATTAAAAACGCTCTCGATTGAACACTATCTCGAAGAAAACAACCATTTAACGGCAGAAAAATGCCACAGAAACACGAAAATGTGGCCCGATTCGGTCGGTGGCGTGAAGAGACGCTAGAAACACTCTCAGCTAATCTTTGGTAATGAGAACGAAGCAAAAGTAAAGTGGTCGTATTGGGGCAGATAAGTGATTTTTTGTTCGTTGATCCTTATGTTATGCGCACCTTTGGTCAGGGTGTAATATATGGTGTGTAACAGATTTTGCATCATGGTCATTTTTGGGCCACTTTGGCCAATACATATGAAATCTCCTACTATTGAACAAACAAGGTGCCCTGATTACGATAATTATGTACATTCAATGCCCAGGGATACGAGTATAGGGTGGACAGAACAAATTTGGATCAAGTGATACACAAGGGGTTATTTCAGCCAAGTGTTCCTTAACATGGCATTTAAACCAGATGTTTCGCAGTCAGCAAGTGTCATCATTTTGTTTATACCCACGGCTAGGTTCGTGCTCTTCGAGCACAATTTGCCTCTAGTTATATTCTGTTTGTTCTGTTACCATTTAAAGTGCAGAAAAAGAGACTAGGCCACATGTCAGATTTAGTGAGGTGATTAACGTATACATAATGGGGTACCTTAATGAAAGAGAAAATTTTCCAGTATAACTTAACATTAAAGTGACTGGAGGAGGTTTTTTGAGGATACCAAATTTCTCTCATTTTCACTGAATCGGTCGTAGACCACCTACCGAGCACGTCTCGAAAGGTTAGTGAACAAAGTAGGCTGGGAAATATATGAGATGACCTGGAGAAAAAATTGCAAAGAATTTTTTTCACCACAATGCAGTTCTAAGGTCCTAGAATGACATACTTAAAAGTCCAAAAAAATCCAAGTGTGGAACATGCCTAATTGCAGAAATCCAAAAAAAAAAAATGGCCGCTAGTTCCTAGTTTGTACATTCATTTGTTGTATAGCTAGATTAAAAGCTGTGGAAGCCATAAAACAATTTAGTTTACATTACAATAAAGTATATTTATGACTTCATGCGTCTATATAGAAAAAATACAAATCTGACTGGCTGAAGGATAACTAATTGCATATAAATTCAAATGGCCGCAGTTTCGAGTGTCTGATTTTTTGCTGTATTCTTTCTATATTGCTCTGCAGTACCTATATTGTTAAAATTTTACATTTTAAGTGTATGACACGTCACATGTATTCCTTACTTGTATAAAAACCAAATACGGTGGTGCAAAAAGTACGAGTAGCCTAGTGTTGTTTTTCTAGCACCGTGGGAAATGTTTGGTGCTCATCAAGAGCCATAAAGATGGAGTGTTAAAAACCCGATAGATGTAAGTTTTTTCAAAGGTTTATAGGTTCAGACCCAGTGGGGGATGTCTCGTAAGAGAACAAAATTTCTGACCTCGATGCAAAAATATCCGTAAAACCCTCGTTTGTCGGAGTTTTTGAGATTATTTTTTCATTTAAACAAAATCTATATTGGGGCGAACTGCTCAACATTAGTTTCTTCACGCAGTAACCAATGTAAGGTGGAATATCTTTGAAGTATGTGACAAGATATTACACCGTGGGTAAATACTTTCCCGCAATCGCCCCGTCGCTCGTTTCCGTAAAAACCAATAGTGGCTCGTCAATTCTACGTTTTATAGATAGAATCAACCAATCGTGTCACATCTAGTTTTTTCCAAAGGTATGGATTGAATTTGAGGGGATGTGCAATGGAAATTAAAATTGAACCAGGTAAATCGGGTCACACTTCCTCCAACTGCGATAGTTTTAAAAAAGGGGGGGGGGGGTTGGAACTACTCTAGCACTCAATCATTGAGGATTTACCTTCTCCCGACTGTCAACAGTCACCCGGAAATAGATCCTCGCTGCTCCAGAAAGATCCTCCTTAGTTTCCCCAGTCAGCCTGCCATATTTTGGTTATCAGTGACATCGAGATCACAATCGCAAGCAGTTAATAGTGAATGTCATCCAAGCTACCAGACCCGATTTCTTCAGTCTTTAACATCAACAATGCATATTAGACTTCTACTCTATGCTCGCTTCACCAAGCAGCTAAACATTTCTTCCAGAGGCATAATCCTACACCCATTTTGAGACAAGGAATGGACGAGACTTAAATTGACGTGTAATACCGATTGCAATACTGAGAGAATAAAAAAAAGGCAACTAGCTACTTGATTTGCTTTGCCAAAAGGGGATCGGTACTAGATTGGAGGGGGAGATATCCAATATCAACTTTACCCACACAAGCTGCAAAGGCCTGTAACACCGTCAACAAGCTCAGCCGGTTCGTAGCGGTCCAGTGAAGGCAGTGGCCTGTCTCTGAAAATTGCATCGCCTCAGTACTGGACAGCAATGGAAAGTGGCAAAAAAAACTACTGGTCCGTGTGATTGCAATGAGTCAAAGCCTTGGACTTGTATCTCAGGGTTGCAAGTTGAACACCCGCTGGGCTGGCCTCCACTTAATAGAGGACCTAGAGTTAACTTTCAAACACAAATGATTGACGTTTCAGACAAAAAATGTTTCGTAAATGTAATTGGTCATACCAGCTTGGCACGATGTGTAGCTTGTCTATAATACGTGGTTCCCAAAGGGAAGCAAAGTTCTCAAGAAAGGAAGCCTCATGGCAATGACAAAATCCATACAAGAATTGAAGAATATGGCAACCTTGAAAGCTGTTGCGTGGCTCCAACTCTTTCTCTCTACTTGTTTGGGATCATCAGCAATTCCCTCTAGATGGAAGACTTCATAGGTCATTGCAATCTTAAAGCCCAAAGAAAGAAACCACCAAACGAGCCCAGGAGTTAGAAAACCATTTCCACTACTATCTCATGTTTAAGCTACCCTCACCAAATTGGCTTAGTAGAGGTCTAAGCAACAAGCTGATCAGATAGCAAGACATGTCAATTGATATCGAAAAGCATTCCAGAAGAAGCATACGTTGGGGAAGCCTTATAGATCTAAAGCTGCCTATGATACCGTCTGGTATCAAAGTCTCTATCTTAAGCTACCCAAAATCTTCCCTGATGTCAAGCTTGTCAAGTTCATTATTTCTCATCCCGGATCTTTTGTCTTGGTTGGGTGTGGGGCCATTCAAATGGGCAATGCAGAGTAGAAAGCTCAAACTTCGGAAATGGCGGGTCCCACAAGTTTCTGTCTGGACCCAGTCTCTTCCATATGATGTCTCAGAATGCCGAGGGAGTTTCTTCGCAGTACATCCTATTCTCAGACGATATGGTAACTGGAATAGCTGCGGTTGTGGGCCTGAGAAGCACGAGTGTTGCAGAAAAAGACCATATCACTCAAGTCAATTCTTCCACCGATGGCACTAGAAACTTACAAACCAAGACGGTCGGCTCTCTCGTTTTCAACTTTGCGAACCACTGCGCTAAAAGTGAAATAACACACTGTAGATGGAGATAAACTGTCTGTCACACGATCCAACACCAATTTAGACCTTGGAGTCATAATGACCGCATATTTTTGCACTCCAGCGCATCTCAAATGTTGCATGGCATATAACTGCTGAATGCATGCACCAGTATGGAGTCACAGTGTACATTTCACAAAGATTGATGTCATTCTGAATGAATTAATGGGCTATTACAGTCTTGGCAAAACGCATGTGATATCTCCAATTCGTCTTGCTAACACATGCAAACCTGAGGATGAACCTTCGGATGATCAAGATGATTCTCAGTCGATGAAACCTGAATTCTCGATGAAAGCTTGGTGTATAGCCGAGAATCCTGATTTTTCGATTGAAACAAAAGTGGGATCTTCTCTTGGCGTGAACATTTTTTTATTATTCTTATTAAAACCTAGTATTTTTCAAGGGAAAACTAGGTATACGAGAAAATACAGTTTTTTTCAATCGAAAGTCAAAGTCTTCAATTTGAAACAGCCTGGTTTATCGATTGATAGTTTTTTAAACGATATACCAAATTTCAGTTGAGAATCAAACGCCCATGTGTAATCGAGAATCTATTTTTGTTATCGAACAAACTTTCTATTAAAATAACATGTTTGTTCCAAATTTTTTAACACGTTTTGCAATGAAAATGTGTTTAGACGGATGTGGAAGAACAAACTTTGATTGGTATGATGCCAAAAAGGGCCCAGGCAGCATAACATTTTCACATAGTCATGTTTTTATTGACAAAAAATGTTATCATGTACGGTAATAGTAGATAAGTTAGACGATTTGCAGTTTGCATGGTCCGATGATAATTGGGTGGTGTGTGTGTGTGTGGGGGGGGGGGGGGTGGGGGGGGGGGGGTTGGTGGTGGAGGATTTGTGGGGTGTGTTGTGGGGGTGTGTGTGAGGGAGTGTGAGGGTATGTGGGGAGTGTGGGCGTAGGACGGAGGTGGGGGTGCTGTAGGAATTAAATAACAAGTGATAGTGTGATAGTGATAGTGTGAAAGCCAAATCTAAGGGTTTAGGTCAAAGTGCACAATAATAGAGGCAAAGTTTGACATTGTGCCCAAAACTTGTAAAATGGGCAGCCATTTAGACTTATGACAAATTAAGGGTATATGTAACCACATGTATTGGTGGCTCTTTAAACAAATAAAAATATCTATAGGTCATCAATGTAATAAATTAGGCATTTTAGGTTGCAAAATAATAAAGCAATATAACCACAATGAGTGTAAATGAGTGTAAAAGTCTTAGAAATGGTGGCCATTTTTGGATTATTGCAAAGTAAGTACAACTTCTGCCAAGCATGAATGGTGTCTGTATAAGACATACAATTATAAGATATTTTAATATAACAAAGTAGGCATTTAGGTGCCAAAATATTATTTCGATAAGTATAATTAGTAATACAACAACATCCTTGTAAATATCTTAGGATTGGCACCATTTTGGATTTATGCCAAATTAGTCATATTTCCACCACTTGGATTTTTCTGGACTGTTAGTATGGCATTCTGGGGACTATTATAGAAATGCATTTTGGTGAAAGAAATTCTATTGCAATTTTTTCTAGCTTCACCTAAAAAAGCTAATATTTCTCATTGCTAAAAAAAACAAGTACAAAAGAAAACGGACACCTTGTTGGAATGCATGCTATCGCAATCGTTCCCATAGAAAAGCCATGCTTTGACTTCTGTCGTGCCCACGACCCAGCAAAAGTATAAATTATCATCGTTATACTAAAAGACGGCGTATTCGGCTAATCAACTTCAGGTGTGATCTACTACAATGGTCAAGCATTCCAAATATGCAAAAAGGTTAGCTGTTCAAAAATTGGGGGCGCCTTCGTTGCAAATCTTCACAATAATAACCTTTATTACGTTTACCCACCTCCCCGCCCACCCTACATGTTATAGAGTTCAGGTGTGAGACAGGCTGTTGAAAAAAACTGCATTGGTGGCCTCAGAGGTTCCATGGACCCCCTCCCCCCAGGAAAACCCTTTCCCGATGGAAATTTTCAAATGAAACTAAGACAACAAATACCGAAGGTGCGTATAAATAGTTCGGTTTATCGTCTGGAAATTAGGTGCAAATTATTGTTTTCGAAATGCTTCACAATCGCTCAAAATGTAACCTGTTTCCACGGCCCTGCTTCCATACACTTTGTAAATCATTTACTTTTATATCTGCTCTTGAAGAAACCAGTTTACAATAATTAATATTTAGCACACAAACAATTACCATTTTGGACATTCTTGTATTTTGATGGGGGGGCATAACAACTAGTAAACCTACGACATGAATTGTCATAGGTTTGTAACCGCAATGGCACGCCGTTGCTCGATGATGAAATCGCTTCTTTTCAGCACATACGGGTAATTATTTTTTTGATTAATAATTAATCTTGTTTCATCCAATGCATACACCATACCATAACAGAAAATATATCTGGCACAGGGTTTGTAATTTATATTTTTAAAATCACACGCCCGTTGGGGCCTAAGGGGGACCTAGGGACCCAAGCTATTATCTCATTAACGGCAAGGCATTTTTAGTCTTTTTTATGGAAAGAAGCGCATTGATAAGGTACACAATTAGCAACAAAATAGAGTTCGAAAATATTTTTCAGTAAGTGGAGAAATCCGTCGAAAAACCTTCGGTACAATGGAACCCCAGGCACCGCACTGTTATTTATATGACCTACCCTCAATACGTAAGGCAATATGTCCTACTCGTAAGTACTCTCCAATGAGGTAACCCAATTCAAGTAAAAAAATATGACTATCCGAAGAGGGTGTTTCCGTAAACCACTTGTGACATTTTGAGGGAAAGGACAACAAAATTTAAGGAGGAATCTCAATACTTTCGTGAACAAATATATTATAATACCATTCCTCATTAAATAACAATCAATTTAGTCAAAAGTACTTTCAAAAACTTAAAATTATATTGCAATAAAACTGCATTCCGGTTCCCCGTGTAAATGGGACACCAAAACAATTTTCTGATTTTTTTAAAGATAATTTCATTACTATGTGATATGTATTTAGTTTTATATGTACATTTTGGTTATTTGAGGGGCACAATAATATTAATAGTACAAATGGTCATGTCTGCATATAAAACAATGTTTTTCAGGCACAAGTGTAGCGGGACACCATTTGGTGTCCCGTTTACACGGGGAACCACATATCACCACATGATATTCCAAATTTAAAAGGTTTTAGATACACTGTCTTTACAAACTTTGCACGATATAGCATGAATTACGTATGCAAGCAATTGCAATGCACTTTAGCATGTCAACTTACATTCGGTTTCTCAGAACAAACCATCGATTCCCATAGTAAATGTGAAAAGCGGGACACCAACATTTTGGGTTTTGTTTACACGGGGAACCAATGACTTGCATCTTTTATAACATGATCGGCTAGTTACCAAAACAGTCAGATTTATTATGTTACGAAAGCTTTATGTGTTTGCTTTATAATAAATCGAACAATATACCATATATTTTCAAGGTTTTGATGCACATTAAAACCAAGAACACAATGTTTATGCCTTTTTATTTCATGTCACGGGCTTGGATCCCATTTACACGGGAAATGATACCTTATTTTAAACATAAAATTAAAAGTTAACGAGTTCGACGTTTCATATTATATAATCTGAAAATTAGATGCAAATGCTGTAATTTAAAATGGAATTTATAAGTTTGAATACATATCTTCATTGTTAAATTTAAATAAACAAAATGTCACATAGTAAACGGGACACCAAAGTCTACTGGTACCTAATTTACGGAAACACCCACGTGTCAAAACCAGTGAATATCAATTGTTTTCCACAGATCTGTCTCTAGTAAACCAAAGCAACGGTGACTTGCAGGACGTATTGCGTATAGCCGACACATTTGTAAATGATGGTGGTCAGGTAGGCCTATATTATTATTTATCCATATCTTGGTGGGTTTATTTAACTATTTATTTAGTTGTTTGAAAATGTATTCATTTACATATTTATTTAGTTTATTCAACAAACATATTCTTAATTTATTAATTGTACTTTAGCTATTTCACATAATAATTATAGTTGATTCCAATTGATGGTAGAGTTATGGGCGGAGTTTGGACTTCGTCCATTACTCAAAATAGGGGACAGAAATATCCAGAAAATCTTCGATTTCTTCTTCGCAATACAAAAGAGATCGGATTGAAAGAAACTGGCCAACTACAAATAAAAGTTACGTCAATACTTTGTATTTTATCCTATGTGAATCCTACAACAACATATAATAAATTTTAGAAGGCTTCAGTCACCTGTGTGTGTAACAATGCAGAACTTTTATCCTCACTATTCATAAAGTCAGCTTTCACCTGCTTTCACTGAAACTATTCCTGGATTTGGTTTGCGCTTTCTTTGAGTATTCTAGGGTTTATGCTTTGACTATTGATTGAGACTGTGAATGGCCCAACCGCTCAGGGTTGGCCTTCCTGGGGTTGGCTATCATGGCTATAGCGCACATCATACCACAAATACACGGACTAAAGTGTTTACATACTAATCCCCTCAATTCATACCTCCACCTACAAAAAAGTAGAGGCTATTCCACTATCAACTGGAAGCATGTGGAAAAATATTATGTACATGCAAAAACACGATTTGTTAGAAAATTGAGGGCGACATCCTCGGGAAATCTCTGGGTGCAGCCTTTTAACCAAAATTGTATACAATGCTTCACACGCACAAACGCGTACACACACACGTACAAACACACACACAAACACACACACGCGAGCGTGTGCGCACAGTATATAGACAACTTATTCATTACGAAGTGGATTTGGATATGAGGAATGCCGCTATGCGAAAATCTTCCAACTTCAGAAAAATTATAAGAGCGAATGTTTATGCATGCCTTAGGGTAAAGGACTAAGGTGTGGTGTTTCCTCATTTGCTTAACAATTCAAGTTTTGACCGTAATTCTTGTTAGTTTAGCTCAACTATCAAGGGGCGCACGATCCACTTACACCAGCCAAGGGCCGTGTTCACAGTTTCGATGAACATGGGTCTACGATGGAGTAGCTTGGGACGTTGAGAGGTACCAGGCGTGAAGGTGAAACATTTAATGGAATGGAAGACGCTGGACAAAAGGCAGTGGAAAAGCTCATTGTGGAATTGAAACAAAAAGGGACTTTTATAGGATGAAAGCCAGGCGGTGTACGGTACAAACACTGCTCTTCTGTCCGTTACAATCGTAGGCTTATGTCAAATAAAATCTAGTTATTTTTCAACATATCCAAGTATATACTTGAACATGTGGTTCATAGCAATTAGTGAACCACAACAAACATGATATCCTAGCCAACTACCAACATGGATTTAGAAAGAACCGCTCATGTGAATCCCAGGTCGTCATTACTTTGCACGACCTCACCAAGGCAATTGGCCAACAGAAGAACGCGAACTTCATTATATTAGATTTCACAAAGGCGTTCGACACCGTGCCTCATCTTCGCTTAATTAACAAGCTCAAGTTTTACGGTATCAGCGACCAACTCACCACCTGGATATCCTCATTTATAATGGGACGAATACAGAGGGCATGCAGTTCCTGAAGGCCAGACTTCATCAACTATGTAGCTTTCGACTCTGGAGTCCAGCAGGAGACGGTTTTAGGACCTCTTCTGTTCCTCCTGCACATCAACGATTTACCAGATCAATTGTCGTCAACATCTAGACTATTTGCGAATGGTTGTTTGCTATTATAAGAGTACCTCAACACCGTCTCATTCCAGAGCCCTTCAGGATGACCTTGACAAGCTGACAGAGTGCCAGAAAGTATGGTAGATGCAGTTCAATCCAAGCAAATGCTAAATTATGCCTATGTCTCTCGCCCGTAATCCACAACATCATGATTACACGTTATGCAACCAAAAGCTGGCAGTTGTGAAATCCCATCCATAATTAGGCGTCCATCTGCAGCATGATCTAGGCTGGAATATCCACGTTGGTCATGCTACATCCAAGACAAGCCGCATGCTTGGAGTTGTAAGACGGAATCTGTAACACTGCCCAGAGAACCTTAAGGAGATAGCATGCACAAGCCTCGTTAGACTACACGTCGAGTACGCCTCGGTAGCGTGGGGCCCCTGTCAGAAAGGAAACAAAAGGATTTAGAAAGAATACAAGAAGCGCCGTCAGATTTACCAAATCCAATTACATCCATACTAAAGGCACAGTGACATAGCTACTGGAAAAGCTTGGATGGCAATCGCTGGAGGAGATTGCACAAGATAGTCAACAACTTGGTCAACATCCTCAGTGATCGCTACCTGACAACAGCAACCCGGCGCTTACGTCATACCAGTAGCAAGAGTTTTATAATAGTATTTTCCAAGAACAATATCAGAGTGGAATGCCTTAGATGACACAATTGTCAAGAACCATCATTAAACATCTTTAAGCAGTAACTACAATAAATTACCCCTTTAACCCTGCACAAGCATGGCTTCTATCTCACTCTCATTATACACTCTTGTTTTCTCTCATCGAGTCCATTCAGTGTATGAACAGAAGCAGAAAGAATAGTTCATTGGTAGAACACCAGCGCTGTCACCTTCGGAGCCTACTTTTATCCGTTTTAAGATAAGCACTCCTGGTATACCCAGGCTACTTAGGGAAACTTCACCTTATGCAGTACCTCTTTGTCTGGATTAGTGTGTTCTGAGGTCTTTCGACTTTGGATCAGACTTGGTGGGTTAAACCTGGTTTCGTGAGCGTGTAACCATTCCATTTCCCTCAGAGCATATTGCTGGAGTTGCTTGTAGCTCCAACTGTCTGAATGCCTTTGAACTTCTGCTGAGCCAGATGATATAGATCGCTCTGAGTGCAATTTTGACTGCTGTATTAGTTATATCCTGTCCCTTTCCTTTAGGAATGCCCAAAGATGCGAGGCATTTTGTTGACTGATGTATTGCAGAAACCTCTGCTTCCTACTTCTATTGGAAAGTAGTATAGACCATCTTCTGTTTTCAGTCAGCCACTGGATCTTGGTATTTGCACTTCTTTCTAGCATATGCATTGGATAGGTTCTCCTCCATAGGGACCGTCAGCTCTATCATGATTACCGTCTTTATTTTAGAAAAGATGGTGATATATGGGCTCTTGGTTGTGTCAGTGATTTCTGGAGGGAACACTATTTGTTTGTGTTCTTCGTCCATCAGGAATATTCAGTCATCGGCCTTCTTCAGAATGTTGGTTGACTCTGTCTTTGGTATTTTATAAGACTGGATTTCGATAGGTTGTACCATCAGCTGTGCGAAAGGCTATTGTAGAGACGGAGTTCACAGATTCTCAGGTGTGATGATTTTTTTCTGGTTTGTATCTACGACATACGGTGCCAGACATGTGGAGATCGCTTTCAGTGTTTGGTCATGGCGCCAGTTGTATCTTCCGCTTTGTAATGAGTAGCTACAATCATTGAGGATGTGGAACAGTGTGCAATGACGATGATGACATAATTAGATTGGTCCTAGATTGGTCTTTCCCCACAGCATTAGATTGGCAGGGGAGGGAAGTTGATCATGAATTGCGTTGGTGTGGAGATGTGGAAAGACAGCAGCTCTGGCGTCCAGACATAAAAAGTTTCTTCCAGGAGGTGTCGACCCGCATGATAGACTCCCAATTCAACCACTGGCTTTATGTCGCACATCCGCAAAGGTACTAGGTGACCAGCATGTCTTCCTCATCTACATCAAATAGAGGGAAATGTCATATCATTTAAGTTAAGTTACACCGTGAAATCTTTAGCTTGTCTTCGTATAGCTTATACCGTATCTGACACGTACTATTCACTTTAATCTTCATCCACGTGAGCAATACCCTTTTGAATTTGAAACCATATATTAAAGTTGAATACATTTTTTTCCTAATCTTGCAATCTTACATAGAGTCATCAGAACAAAGCAAGAAAGACTCCACATCAACATTTCCTAAAACAGAAGATCCTAAAACACGAACTGAAGCTCCAAAGAAACCAACTGAAAGTCCGGAGACGCAGCCTGAAGATCAAAAAGCACAAGATGAAGTCCAAAAGGCACAAAAGGAAACCGCAAAGACTCAAACTGAAGCAGAAATAACTCGGACTAAAGTTGTTTCTGACGACGAAACTGCTAGCAGCCAGCAGGACAAGCCTGATGTATCTGATGATACACTATCTGACCAGTCTAACAAAGAGAAACAGGATAGAGAGGAACCTACTCCAGATGGAGGAAAATCTGAAGGTAATTTGACCTATATTTAATCAACATTGCATATCATGACTGGTATTATAAAATTATAGATACCTAATAAAAGAGAGTGATGCGCATATACAGGGTGTCTCAGAAAGAATTACACCTTAACTATAGGCGACCATAACTTCAAAAGTAAGTATCACATTTGAGAAATTTAAAAAGAATCTTAAATCACAATTACTTTTTAACATTTTAATATAAACATCACTCGATTCGATTCAGTAGTTTTGAAGAAATAAGCGATTATGTAACACATGTTAATGGACACTTCCAAGTTTGCTCACAATAATGCAGATTTGATGTTAACTACCGCTGATTACTTATGTTATCATTCTGTTCAAGCTGTCTTCTTTTCATTCACCAAAGAACCGGCCTTGTTTAATATTTTGTGAGTTCAATGCCATTTCGTTCGTTTTATTATAGTAATAAACAGTTACCGTGACAATTATAACAAAAATCCAACAAGAAAAACAAATCATGGTAAATAACAAGAATGATCATCTTTATTAGAAAACAATACCAATAAAATATGTAGAAAATGTGAAATATGTTAGTTGAACTCGGGGTGGCACTGCATAGAATGAATTGAGAAGTTTAATCAATACTTTAACATGTGGATAAACTGAACAATAATATTATTCACAGTAGTTTTTATTCAATGAGACATCTTATTCCAATAAGATGGTGGATTCTACATTTAAAATAATAAAGGCATGATTTGAGTGCAAATTCAAAATTCCCGCGTTTTAATCCATACTCGTGTTATATGAAGTACTGGCTGGCACGAGACAAGATGGTTGGTCAACATTTGTCGCCCTTACAAAGGGCGTTTGTGGTTTTCAGATATGCCGAAACTGGTCATAACATTACTCTAGTCAGGCAGGAATTTAGATTCAGATTCCACAGAAATCCTCCTTGCAAGAAGACAATCTTGAACAATGTTAAGAAGTACCGTTAAAACGGGTACAAGTCCAAATTTGAACAAGAGTCGCTGTGGAAGGCGGAGAACCGCCCGAACTTCATTGAACATTGCAGTCATCAGACGAAGTCTTCGTCTAAATCCAAGACAAAGTTGCAGACGTAACAATGCGCCACAAATACTTTGCATTTGTTGGCATGCTGGATATACAAATCTGGAATGCATTTTATCAAAACGGAAAATCTACACATCTGAATCAATTCTTAGCAAACAGAAAAAGGTGAACATTTGGTGGTTGAAACCGTTCTTAGATTTTTATAACACAACCCAGTTGAATATCAAACTACTTCGTTTTCAATATTAATTTCAAAGCATAACTTTTCTAGAAAGCTGCCTGATGATATGCAATTTAAATTAAATGAAAAAGGAATTTGCTTGGATTGGCGACAGCCATGGTATTAACATTAATTTGTCAAGACGACTGAAGATGTCACTGACATTTCTTCAATTGTTTTCATTTTTTTAAGTGAAAAAGAAAAGATGTAAATTTCTTTTGCAATATTATGTTGAACCTGGTGCAAAATATCATTACATTATTTTGTTTTAAAGAAATAAAATGAAAAAGAAAATGAAAGAAGTATTGATTATTTCTCGCCTGTTCTGTATGAATCACTTTATTACGAAACTTGGAAGGACGTGTCCATTGACATGTGTTACATAATCGCTTATTTCTTCAAAACTACCGAACCGAATCGAGTGCTGTTTGAAAAATAATTGTGGTTTAAGATTCTTTTTTAATTTATCAAATGTGATACTCACTTTTGAAGTTATGGTCACCAATAGTTAGGGTGTAATTCTTTCTGAGACACCCTGTATGTGTATGTGTGTTTGTCTGGTGTGTGTGTGTGTATGTGGGGGTGCGTGCGTGCGTGTGTGTTGTATGTGTGAGGGTGTGTGTGCGTGCGGGTGTGTATGTGGGTGGGGGTGTGCTTTCGGATACAGCCTAAAGTTTCAGAGTTACAGGCTAAAAACAGCAAAAATCAATAAAAAGGGTCAATTTCAGTTGTATCGGAGCAACTTTAAAAATTGACCCCTGTACAACTTAAAGCAATATTAGCACATTTTTTTGAAGGGCGCCCCCAATTTTTCAAACATTTGGAGATTTTTACACGGTTGCATTGGTAACTGGCTAGTAAACTATACCTGTGAATGGTTAAGCTCGAAAATGTCTATGTGTCACAAACGAAGGAATTTTGTACTCGAATAATTATTATCTGGGATCCCCGATAATAATTAAACGGCTGCTGGAAACGGCCTTCCAATGTGAAATAGCCGGGAAATAGCGCCATGTACGTGTTTATACGCTCATCCATTAGTTGTTTTAATAGTTCCGGCAAGTCAAGTTAGAGGTTATTTTCTCGAGGTGGCACCATTTCATCATGGACGGACATAAACGTAGCATTTCCAGCTCTGCCGTTAAGTCCAATCTGGGATCCCAATTCTAACTACAAAATCGCTTATTTTGTGATAAATACGCATTTTTAGCATTCTCGTTCGCAGGTATAGTTTCCAAGACAATTACCAACGTAACTGTGCAAAAATATCAAATTTTGAAAATTGGGGGCGCTCTTCAAAAATGTGTCAATATTGCTTTAAATTGACCCCTTTTTATTGATTTTTGCTGTTTCGAGCCTCTAACTCTGAAACTTAGGCTGTAGATATTATAAACTACACCTTTTCTGAATCCTTATGGTTATACACGCAATGTGGTATACTTTTCAACATGATTGGATCAATTTAAAAATTGAATCAATTTTTTCTCCAATAGAATCTGACAAAAGTAACAATACCCTTCCACAAAGTGAAGTCCTAGAAGACCGCAGTCGTAAAGATACCGACAGCCAAAGACAATTCAAACACTGATACACTAATGGCCGAATATCCTGATGATATGGAGGAAAACACAACTGAACTAACAACGAACAGAATTCAGGATCGTAATTTTTATTGTTTACAGTACAGAACAAACACCACTTTTTTATTTGTGAGTACTTGGTTATATTCATTGTACTAATATCTTTTCTATCTTTTTCTTCAAGTATCGAACCACAAATCGGGGTATTGATTAAAGCAGATTAGATGACAATAATGGCCAATATTAATAGTGCAACGAGAGATTTCAAGATTACAGCTAGGTGTCCCTAAAAAGTTTGAAATTCTGATTTTTTTTTGCACTGCTGTAAAGCTTTTTTCCCCACCGGAAACAAATTAAGCTGAGAATTATTTCTTTGGTACCAACATTGTGGAATTTCTATTGTCTATCTTTATTAAACCATTACCTTTATGTACAGACATATAAATGCCATGGGATTTCTTGATACATTTTACGATAAAACTAAGAAACATCCTTAAAAACTTTTGGAAGTATGCCGCTTTCGTATTCTTAAGTGGCTAAAACAATAAAATGAAGCGGTCATCTTGACATTTACCACGATTGAACAATTAACAACAACCTATTGTTACCAAATATTTTTTTGCTGTAACTAAACATCCCCGACTATGGGTTGCAGAAATGACAACTTACAGGCACTACATGATTTGCTAAATCAGAAAATCGAAAAAAATTATAAACAAAATCAAATGTTTGCATTTTTTGTACAGGATAGGATATCCCAACATATCCTGCAAATAATGGTCCAAAAGTACCTAGGAGACAAAATCAATATTATTTGAGTCATTACTGTTCGTACTGACACTTTAGTCAGTAGCCATGGTCCAATTATGGGGGCCTGACCGTAAATTGAGTATTGACACAATTTGTCTGTTGGAAAATGATAGTTAAGGTGTGTAAGAATAAGAATCTGCTGCCGGGTGCCACCTGGGCATCCTTAAGCATTTTGAGAAATCCAAAGATGGCGTCGCCATAAATGATAAAAATCTATTAAAGGCCGACTCAAAAATTTCAAAACAACAAAATAATAAGAATATTAAAAAAAACATGAACAAATGCATGGCACTTGTAACATTGAGTCATACCCCAATTGCAAAATGGAAGCCAAATCTAATAATTTTAAAATGCCATATAACAGCAAATACCTGCTATAAAAATAAACTGAAGTACTTGGATTATGTTGTTAGAAACCAATAAAGGTTTTCTGCTACTTTTAAGTTGTAACATGACGTTCCCATCAATATGGCAGGCAGCCAAAAACGTGAATACTTCACAAAAACTTGACACAATGTCGAAAATAACTCAAGTATACCATTGTGTCAATGAAACACTTAGAAATCGTTCCTATGATCATAACCAAGTGATCCCCAGGTAATCCGGATAAATAAAATAATGGGTCAAATTATAAATTTGAGTGCCATTATGTGAAACTGTAATTCCTATGGTATTTTTGACAACTTTGCACCATATTAGTTTTATTTGATTTTGGCGCATTTAAAACAAATTGAAATCGTATTTGTACATTTGTTAGGATCAAGGTACATCTAATGTCATTGACCACGAACATTGATTCGATTTGGAAGGCTGTAATACTTATAAATTTGTGCCAAGTATTTTTTGAAGATGTTCCCGTTTTGGCTTCCATATTGATTGACGTCATGTTACAATTTTAAAAGTATCAAAATACATTTTTAATTGTGTCTAGTAATCCTAACCTAAGGCTTCTCGTCTATTCTTATAATCACAGTACTTCTTTTATATGGGATATTTTAAAATTATTGGATTTGGCTTCCATTTTGAATTGACGTATGACTTAATGTTAGCAAGTGCCATAACTTGTTTCTTGGATCCTATAGTAGATCTAGTAACTCCATAGTTGATAATATAGGGTTGAATAGTAATTATCATTTTATGGCGACGCATCTTGGATTTCTCAAATGCTCAAGGATGGGATGCCCAGGTGGCACCCGGCAGATTCATTAGGTTCTACACACCCTAATCGATCATTGTCATCAAAACAATGTGTCCATACTCAACTTTACGGTCACATGAGGTTCTACCTAACTACTTACTACAACACGCAATTGATGGGGATTCGTTTGTTATGGGCTACTTTATGCCACATTAGATATCCTTATTAGCGGGGAGATATCAGATGGAATTGGCGTAATCTTGCAATACATACTCGGCAGTCCTGCGTTGAAGCGCCCCCACTTGTGATGTATGTATCTCTCCCCTGCGGCATTTACAAGGTATGAACTTATTTAAGGATCACATGTATTTGATTATTTTGTGAATAAATTGACAAAAGTATTTATGAGTTCCGAAATGATTCCTTTGGTGTCAGATTTAAGTTCTTACCTCTCGCATGATAATTAATTTTAAATGAGTAAGAGGACTTAGGAGCGTCCTCCAGTATCTTTGAAGGTACTGCTGTTTTCTAAAGCTTTCTATCAATTTTTCAGTCGTCGGTAAACATACCACATGGTATTTCTACAGACTTATCCTTCGCTTTTTTACTATGCAAGCAAATTTGAAATATTTTGACTCACTGATAAGTGTCTTAAAGGAAAAGTAGATAATGCTAATTGTATAAAATTGTTTTCTTAACCAGATGATGTACCGTACCGTCCAAGTGGGTTGCTGATATTGATCATAACTGCAGGTTTCGGATTAGGTCTGAGAGGGCTTGTGCAATGCACGTCCAAAATACATGTATGGTATAAAAATCCTACCAAAATGCAAAAAAAAAGCATACAGTTATGATAATGAGTGTGTGAGAGTAGTTGTGTCCCTGAGAGAGTTCTATTCTTATCTTTACAATGATTATGATAAACTTTTGCTTATTAAAGCGTTCATATGTGAACACATATCTTACATTTGATCGTCTGCCAGAAAACGGATACTTGACGTTGTTCACAGTTGTTATTGTTTGCATAACTATTTGCTTCATAAATTAATAAATAACATCACAATGAAATCATTTCAATCGGTGTACACTGTAAAATATTTACTCAATGTTGAGTAAAAAGGACACAACCCTTACTGTATGTTGAGTAAACCTTAGTCAAAGTTGATTAGACCTTAGTCATTGTTGGGTAAACCTTAGTCATTGTTGGGTAAACCTTAGTCATTGTTGGGTAAACCTTAGTCATTGTTGGGTAAATATATTCAGCTATGTGTAAGGTTTACTTAACTTTGACTAAGAATTTACTCAACATAAAGGGTTGTGACCTTTTTACTCAACATTTTTTCGGGAGTGTAGGACATATCTTTCATAGAAAATCGTAAATCACATGGATAATTACTCTTTTAAAACAAACAAAAAATGAAAAAATCATTCTAAAATATTGGGCGGGTGGAAAGATCTAAAATTCGATTGAAAATTTGAATGGAATTTGGATTGAATTGCAATCTATAATACTGACTTCTCAAGCTTAATTTAGGATCTTTCCCTTACCCGAATCTTTCCGTTTTAGAGATGAACTAATTATGACAGAGTCGACTGCTCATTATGCATGTTTTGCATGCGTTGTTTCCGAATTCGAATATCTTGCTAAAAGTCCGCACGGATGCGGACACTCTTCATCATATTAGGCTAATTTTGGTTTAGAAAATCATATTCACTTTAATAGGCTATGATACATGATACAATGTTGGCCTTTTAATTAAATATTCGTGCTACAGACCTGGGGATTACTTATTTCCTTCACTAAAATTAAAACAATATTATTTTAACCAGGAAAAGCTGTGTCCCCACATGAAAAGAGTGCACATTATTTAGAAAAAATAATAAAATGTCAACTCAATTCTGGTTTACATAATATTTTTTTAAATTTTAGTGAAGGAAATAAATTATCCCCAGTACTGTAGCACTTAAAGATGGTTAAATAGCAAACGTATCATGGCCTATAACCATTACTATGGTTTATTCTTACACACATGCTTGACTGTTCCAAAAAAAATCAAAACATGTTATTTGATTAATTTATTGTATTCTAATCAAGAAATTCACCGATAGTGTTTTCAAATTATTTTGTTATCCAGGGTAAAGTAACACTGATACAACAGGATGAAGTAGAACTTTTGAACAACAGTAAGCCATCAGTACATAACATGTGTACATTGCACATTGCGTATTAATAAATAAAAAAAAACAGTTTTAACAGTTTGGATCGCATTTTAATCACATCCTTATTTGGGAGAGTTACTCTATTTTACTCCGATTCAAAGACAGTGATCAAATGTTTCCAAAGCGTAATGGTATTTCTTTATCTTGGTTGTGTTAGGATCACTACTAATTGCAAAATGTTCCCCGCGCGTAACACTGAACGAACATATTTTATATTACCAATAGTGATTTTTTTGTGCAAATTAGTTAGGTTACATGTCTTAGGTTGTTTTTTCTTATCATGCTCACGAAACTTACACACATTTAAAAATAATTTTTTGTTGATATTGCTTGTCTTTTCTTTTTAATGTGTTCATTTTTGTTTTGACATGTATTTATTTGCATTTTAATGCTAAATATTTTAATTCATATTTTTCAGTCAATATCATAAGAAACTATGTTTTTTGTTTTTTTTGTGTGTTACAACATTGAATATCTGTAACATTGAAAGTAAATTTTGATGCTAAACTGTATGTAACAGTCAGGCCCGTAGCCAGGAATTTATTTGGGGGGTGCGGATTTGCCAGAAGCGGACCTTTTGCGTACCAAAAAAAAAATCGGATCGCTGCGCTCGCCGGTTGATCCAAAATTTTTCACCGTCGTCTCCAAATTCTGATGGTTACAAGCTGCTTAGTCATTCGTATACCATGCACCACAACCCTTAAAAAACAGAATTTAGGCAAACCGCAAACTTTTACTTGACAACACGGACCTTCAACATGCCAAAGCGGACCTTCAACATCATAAAGCGGACCTTTGTCATTTTTGGGGGGTGCGTCGCACCCCCCCCCCCCCCCCCCCCCCCCCCCCCCCCCGGCTACGGCCCTGGTAACAGTATTAATCATGTTCATTTGAATATTCTCGTGGAGTAAGAATGAATTTATCATAACGTATTGACTTATAATTTTTATAGATCACCTCAACGATGTTCAGAGGAGTTCAATCCAAGATTCTGATTCACAAATGCACCAAATTTCTGATGAGCATCTGAGGTCCGCCGACATGGTTATCGAAGAAAAAATCGATAGTGGTGGGTTTTCTGAAGTATATCGTGTAACCTTTAAAAAAGGTTCTTTTAAAGGTCATAAAAAAGCTGCTGTCAAGAAACTAAACATCCTCTTTGAAAATGAAGTTCTTATCTTACGGAAAGCGAAGCACCCAAACATCGTAAAATTCCTTGATTATGTCCAGGAAGATTTCATAACCTGTATCGTTACTGAGTTAGCAGATGAGTCTCTCCGTGACTATTTAGATAGAGAAGCAGGGCGTGTACCTAATTCTTTGAAGGAGAAATGGGTGCGAGAGTCATCCGAGGCAATCCGATATCTCCATGATGGCATAGCCGATGACAATGGTGTGAAGACGCCCGTTGTACACAGGGATGTCAAGGCTCCAAATTGTCTTTTATTTGGCAATAAGTTGAAAGTTGCGGATTTCGGAATTTCAAGACAAACACGCCAAACTGCAGGTAATTGTCTATCATGATTTTTAAAAGATTATTTGAAGTTTAATTACAAACTTTAACCCTCATCTTATCTAGCAAACTTTCCACCGGTGCACAAAAGCTTTCGTCAAAAGCGCCCAGACAATTGTTTCCACACCCTTTCCGGACATTTCAGCGAAAAAGAAAAAAATTAAGGTAGCCCCTTCATCGGGGTTAGGGTAGGCCATCAAAGTCAAAGGGTAAGGGGTGGTTGACACCAAATCAAAGAACAAAAAAAATGGTTCTATAGTTGTCCTCAAGAGAATCCTAAAGAGGTTCAAGGAACCAAAAAGGTTCCCCAAATTGATTGATAGATTTTTATTCAGTACTGGAATATTTATTCAGTATAATACATGAAAAATACTTTAAAAAATTAAAAACACATATGTAAAAACAAAATCATATTTTTAAAATGTCATACAGTAACTAGGTACTGTGTCTACATTCTCTGGTAGGCCATTTTTTTGGGAAAATTGTACATTTGACTTTGATTGGCATGTCACCTTTCCCATATGGATGCCGCTACGTCACTTGGCCTGCACTGGAACGTCAAAGCAGTAGGTCGGCGTATGGGGGATTCAAATTGGCAGCCAACTCTCTAAAATCCTGTAAAAAGACTTATAAGTCCTTAAGATTTACAAACAAATCTAAAATGATTTAAAACTCAGTTCATAAGCAAATGAGAGACTTATGTTTAAGTCTAAAGACTTATTTTCAAATCCAAAAAGTTTTGTCCCGCTAACAAGTCTTCTTAGATTTAAAAATAAGTCCAAGGATTTTAGAGAGAATGGTGGTTGGTTCCCGTTTATAATTGATTCTATCACTGGTTCTACCCTGATGCCTCGTTGCATATGGTAGCCGTATTCATGCATATTCTGATACTCCGTCTATTTCAATGTACATATGTATTTAAGCGACACCATCACACAAAGGAACGCTACCGTGGACGGCCCCAGAAGTGCTTGAAGCTCAAAAGTTCTCAACCGCATCTGACATCTACGCGCTAGGGGTGCTGTTCTGGGAGATATACACCCAAGAAAAGCCATCTGTTCATCAAGAAGGTAAAAGAAATAGGCACTGGGGACAACCTACTACTAGACACCAATTTCCAGCCCATATTGAGAAATTACTACCACTCTGCTGGCGCTACGACTATCAAGAGCGTCCAACCATTGTAGAAATAATTGCACAACTTCCACAAGGTACAGTCGTGGTTTTGTAGAGGAAAAGGCAATAACAGCGCATTTTTGAAAGGCGCCCCCAATTTTCAAAATTTGAGATTTGTACACAGTTGCGTTGGTAATCGTCTAGCAAACTATACCTGCAAATCAATGCTCAAAAGTGCGTATTTGTCATAAAGGAAGTGATTTTGTAATTAGAAACGGGATCCCACAGATTGTAATTTAACGGCGGAACTGGAAAGGCCAAATTTCGGTCCGTCCATTGTGAGAATAGTGTAACCTCACGAAAATGACCTCTAACTTGATTTGCCTTGAACCAAATGAACAACTAACGGATGAGCGTAGACACGTACATGCAGGGCCGTCGCTAGACATTTTGTCAGGGGGGTGTAAACTGAAGAAATGTTATTGCCGCAGTAAGAGTCCTTGGAAGTGTAGTGAGCATATAAAACAATGCAACTAACGGCATGCGGTTCAGGGCCCACTTAAAGGCCATTAAAAACTTAACTAAGTAGATGATGCCCTTAGAGACTATTTCTTGTTGATCATTCGAACCAATCTGCACACCGCAAGTGCCTTAAGTAACACAAGGGCGCAAACTGGAAAGCCCTGAACGGGCGGAGTCCAGGGGCCCGATGTATAGCCCCCCTGGTGGGGTGCAGAGGCAGAGCAGCCGGGGTCCAGGGGGCGGAGCCCCCGGAAGCTCTTGGATTTGAGCTATTCCGGACCTTCAAGATGGCCAGTTTTTGAGGGGTAAATTGTAATCAATTTAAAGAAAAGCCTGGTTTCTAACTTTTCTCACTGAAACGGGCAGTATATAGGCCTAAGCTTGTACTGCCGAGTGGAACTATATACACATATCAAGCGCCAATGTCTTTGACGGGTGGGGTGTAGGAGCAGAGCCCCTGCCGGAGGTCCAGGGGGCGGAGCCCCCGGAAGCTCTTGGATTTGAGCAATTCAGAACCTTCAAGATTGGCACTTTTTGAGGGGTAAATAGTAAGCAATTCAAAGAAAATGGTTTCTTCCTTTGCTCACTGAGACGGACAGTATATATAAGCCTGTACTACACCAAGGGGAACTACACATAGCGAGCACCAATGTCTTTAACGGGTGGGGTACAGGAGCAGAGCCCCTGCCGGAGGTCCAGGGGGCGGAGCCCCCGGAAGCTCTTGGGTTTAGCTTTTAAGAAGAGTATTTTTGAAGGGTAAATTATATGAAAGAATGGGCACTTAACCCAATCGACGGTCAGTAGACCTATAGATTTATGGTGCTGGGGCTAGGGAACTGATCCCTACCATTTTCTTTCTTGACCACTTCAGCTCCCCGACTGAAAATTCCCCTAACACTGGTAGACCAAAGTAGGGAGAATGACCCATGGCTCCCGTTTGCCCATGCCACTGCCATGCTCGTGATTTCTTAAATTTATTTTACCCATTTTGATCACAAGTACTGTTGGCACATTAGCGGGTCTTGATTACTGTGGGCTAAACTTGAAACAAAACTACAGTCTCTTTCTCTCTTTTTCCCTCTCTTTTTCTTTCTTCTCTTCTTTTTGAGGATTGCTGGGGGGTTCCACCCCCCCCCCATGGCGACGGGCCTGCGTACATGGCGCTTTTGCCTGGTTGTATCATATTTGAAGGACCTTTCCAGCAACCATTGAATTATTATCGGTATACGATATTAATTATCCTAATTACAAAATTCCTTCTTTTGCGATACATAGACGTGTTCGAGCTTTACCATTCACAGGTATAGTTTACTAGCCGTGCAGTTACCAATGCAAATGTGCAAAAATCTCGATTTTCTTTTGGAAATCTCTCTTCCAAAAATGTGCTGTTTTATTGCTTTAATACGTCTAATTTCCATCTCAAATAACAAACTTAAGAATTCATGGAAATGACAAAAGTAGTTACACCATATCATCTTCAATCAATAGTAACAGAGATAACGTTATCTAAGTATTACAAGGTTCTACCTGACATTTTGCCATTTGGGGAGATAATGGTATTGTAAAATTTCCAATATCAAAAAGGGTTAAATTTGTTATGATTTTGAAATCTGCTTTCTTTGACATCTAAAATTTGTCAAATTGTCTTTGTTTTTCTTTTTCATTGTGGAAAAATTCGAAATGACCATTGTCAGTTAGAAACTTGTAAGGTGACGATAATGTTGATGAAGTCAAAGGGGTCACACCCCGAGGTCAAAGGTTATCCGAGGTTAAAGTTTTAAATAGGGTAGTCGATTAATTTTGACTCTTGATCAAATCCTAATGTTAATGGTCACCTGACTTCTTCTTTGAGGACTGTATCTGCTTTTGGTCAAATTTGTGTTTTCTTTAGTATTGTGTCGTAATTGAATATTTAATTATCTTGTTATTTAACCCTATCACTACCAAAACCCACTAGAACTCAATGAGCTGAGGTGGAGATAGGTGCAAAAGGACGTTAGGGTTAGGGTACAGTTCCTTTTTTCCAGGTAAGAGGTAGGCCTACCCTAACGATGTTTATCCATTTTATGTATCCGTGTGAGTGTAGATATGTCCTTTTAGGGGGAAAGATGTACAAGAGCTTGCCAGAACCTTTGGGACATATCCAGCGATGACAGATACATATCCATTGATAGGATTTTAAAATAGACCATTAAAATGTCAAATTTGTTTTCATAGCTTTTACACTATTGCAACGGTTGCAACGAGCGATTGCAGATAATGTAACATAATCCATTGATATGGTACTTATTTAACCATCCAACAAAAAAGACAAATTCGCTGTAAGATTATTACAGATACTGCATAGTTATTGACCATAAAAAGATAAAGTTGTTGTGATTCCTTTAACAATATTATTTCAACTAGCGATTGCACAATTGGTGTTTATGCTATATTTCCAGAGGTCTATTTGTTTGTTGTTTTTGTTTTAGTTTTTCACTGAATTCAAAGAGCAAGGTGAGTTGCATACTAATTAAGGATTTTATTAGATACAACCGTAGATCGGATCTTAGCGGATTATTTGACCACACAACTTAAACAAAATCTGCAACCTTCTGGTTTGAATAAGTCTGCCTCAACGTCTTACTAACACAGTGCTCCATCAAGATTAATAATTAGAGCAAGGCCCCCGTGAAACCTTATCATCAAATGCACAACACAATTTGTCACCAACATGTAAGGGAGAACAAAATGTATTATGCTCCTTGGGATTCAATTTCATTCATATCAAACATGTCAAACTTCAAATGAACAGAAAATAAGCAAAATTAGGGTTTAATTTTTTTACTAAATACAGCATTTTATAATATCCCTCTAAGTACTTATTTTCATACACGCGTTTATTTATGGTCCAAAACCGAGACGAGTGTTGGTACAGACTGTCAAAAAAAAACAGTACAATCAAAGATTATTTTTTGGCCATAAATTTAATGTTCATCTCAACTGGAGTTTTACTGATCCTTAGGAGTGTCCAGGTTTTGAGATTTTTGTTGGTGTAATTTGGGGGTCTGGTTTTAAGAGTTATGTAATTATCTGAGACAGTTGAAAACTTTATGGGGCAGTTCGGCTATCCTGATATCAACACAAGTTGGCATTAAAAATCACCTTCAAGAATTCTTTATAGAAACACCTTAAAATAAAAAGTACGGTATAAAGTGCGGCTTATTGTGATATAACATAATTTATTAACTTTATAGGTTCGCATTGCTAATTAAATACAGTAGCTATTTGGGAAATTCCAATCCAAACAGTCTTGTTGTCGCAGCTTTACTCCAGGTTTAGCAGAAGTAGGACCAAAAAAAACGCCATGCTGAAAAGGTAAACGTGAGACCTTGAACCACAACCATCCTTTCCTTTATTGAGTCTTGTTGAACCTGCTTCTTCATACATCCCTCCCTGGCATCTTAGAGGCTGTGGGAAATAGGGGGAGGGTAAAGTGGCCCTCACATAGAGCGTGTCCAAACAGTGTTCCTAAACAGACCCCTGTTAGGACTGTGACCAGTATGTTCAGCAGTCAAATTCCCCAAATGTCCTTGAATTTCATAATTAATGTCCCCGGAGAGTGAGTCCCTCATTTAACCCACAATATAATAATTTTGGTGCTTTCACTGAAACTAATATAATTGGATTAGTTCAATGCCTGAAATACATTACACTCTGACCGTAGCAATTGTTTTGTTTGAAAAAGGGTAATCCCACAATGAGGCTCACAAGCTTATTACCACTTTAGCTTCTGAACTTCAGGTGAAACGGGCCCAGTGGGTATTTTATCCTTTGTGTTCAACTAGACATATATCTCCGCCGGGTCCATTAAAATTGGATGGAAATAAAAAGCGAGGATTAGCTTAGGATCTTGTCTAACAACTCAGTCAAAATATCTGGCAAAAGCATAGTTTATATTTTTTATAATTTTAGTTTGTTGTTAGGTTATTATTGGTGACAAGTCTGTATATTGTCTCCAGCTCCAAACACTGATTCTCAAGAAGAAGCGAGGGCATATTGTTTGTAAGATTGCGCGCGCGCGCGTTGTGTGTGTGTGTGTGTGTGGGGTGTGTGGTGGTGTGTTATGTGTGGGGTTTGTAAGCACCTGCAAACCGGGACACAATTGAGGAAACACCTTCTAAACGCGGACACACAGGGAAACGGGGAGTCCGCCGGTTAGAATTATTGTGTTTTCTGTTTCGGTCGGTACTGATTAATGCACTGTTCAATTATTCTTCCACCATCTTTGATTGTCAGCGATTTGACGGTTTACATTCCGGTTGGTGTGCAGGTTTGGAGTGCATCGTGTGCATGGGTGATGTCACTCTGAATTATTACTTTCTAAAATAGCGACCGCTACGGACAAACTGCCTAACTAATGAATGTCCCCAGTTGGATAGGAAAAATAAAAATTCCGCGTGCTACCGGTATAAAATCAAAGTCCGCATTTGTGGGTTTACAATATGTGTGTGTGTGTGGGGGGAGTTGCCAAGCTATTACCCGTACGGTCATATAAATAAATCCCGTATTTCGCATAGCTCTTTCAAGTAACAAAAACTGATAAACGCTGGGGGATTTTCAGTTTATAAGGAGATAGACCCTTTCTTTTTTGAACTTATAATGACTCTTTTTGTTTCGTCTTTAAGGAGGGTGAGACAAACAGTAGAGTACCATTAACAGCAACAACAGTAACAATGGTTCTACTACGTCGGATATAGACTTGAAATAATAGCAAGCGGATTCGAAGAATAAAGTAAACTAGACAAGATGAAACGCTGCCAAGGAATTTTGGTGAAGGTTGGTGATGCCACAACATCGCAGCCATAACGATTATACGCTTACTTTCCTTGATCATGTGGAAGCCTAGCTGATAGCGATGACGTCACGGACCACGGTCATGTGTATCTGGCAGGCTTTTTGGCCGATTTAAAAAGCACGTGACAAGAAGCAGCAACTGCACTTTCTGTTATTTGTTCTATGGAAAAAAAAAAAAAAACCAATTGGTTTTTTGTGGATTGGCACCTTTACGGTATTTAGAAGTTTGGGGGAATACCTGAATGAATTTAGTTTATATAGCAAAATAAATAACCACATAGTGGAAATCCAAATTTTTTACAAAGAAAGTGAAAGTTTTGTATTCTGACAAGATGCTCCTAGGGGAAGGTTTACAGAATTTTGTCGGCAAAAATGTTGACCTGTACAGCAAAATTGGTATTAAGTAGGTGAAATATTTAAAAGAAATAAATATTTTGTTACTGATTTTGTGGAAGATATTACTTCCTATTGCTCAATGTAGTACCACTTAAGTGTGCATATATTGAACAATTTGTTTAAATGATATACCTCTCTCAGAATTTGGACCGCGGTAAAAAAATAGTGTTGTCGGCAAAACTGACCAATGCCGACAACAAATTTTTCCGATCGGCTCCCTGCGCTCTCAAAGGATACCCACCATGTACCAGGGACCGGAATATTTGGAAATTGTGTCGGCAAATGGGACAGTTTTGTCGGAAATGTGAATTGCAACACCCGGGTGGGGGAAGACACAAAACACTAAAACCCGACTTTGGAAAGGATAAAACTTCCATTTCAAGGTAAAAAATTATTCACAACTAGATCCAACTCTCTCAAGCACACTCATTATTACATTTCCTCAATATGATACCCCCATTTAAGAACATGGAATATTCCGAATTGGCAAGTCTCTAAATGTGCTTCATTTCTTTTGAAATAAACATGCCTCAGAAATATAATCCAAAATCCAACCTTTTCCTCCACAAAACAAAACACAAGGCCTTTAGACCCGGGAAGGACTTCAACACATAAACATTATTCAATTTATAGCCCAAAATATGCTCTCTCTAACCCAACAAACAACCCGTTGACAGGAAGTTTCAATTTCCACTCAGCAAGGGCAAAAAAAGCAAGTACCATACCCTCAATACGTGCACACTCATTAGAGACTGTTCCAAGGTTAAACTTTGCCTAAGAAACTCTCTCTGGATTTAAGGCGGTTAACAGCAGGTCTCTGTCCAGACATTGGGTGCTGCACATTATAGTGTGGGTTTGGTTGTTAATGAAACAGTTCCCGTAGGATTTGGTGTTAAAGTTGATTTATTGCTGTTTTAATTCATTAGGGACCAGACAGCAGAAAAGATGGGGTAACAAATTTGCGGGGGACTGCTGCCCCCTTCCTCAATGGGAAATGTTACTAAGGGAAAAATTTAAAAATCGAGCAAATTGGTTTTAATGTACATAACATGTCGTCTCCTTGTAAGGATTAGAAAACAAGTATATATTTGCTAGGTTCCGAATTTAGTTAAGCGCCTATAGCCCCAGAATGGTTCAAGGTCATCCTGGGGTAAAAATTTACCCAATGCTCAGATTTTGTGAAACTGGTGATAAGTGTTTGTATTGTCTCACAGATCCAAAAATGTATTAGTTTAAAGTGTGTGACATTTAGTTAGCTAATTACATAGCAAATGTCGCAAGGGGGTCATGTGTCTATGGGGGTCAACAGAATTTTCCATGGATGTCGCAATGGTATATCAACAGATCAATTAAAAGCATTTTCTGTTTCAGGATGACACAAGGAATCAGTTGACACCACTTTCAACAACATCGGAGCATTTACCCCCAGGGTGACCTTGAACCATTTATGGGGCTATACCGCCTTTAACTAAAGGTTGGAACTAGGCAAAATAATACTTTTTCTAATTCCTTATGACGAGACGAACCGCTTTAGTGTACATTAAAACACAATTTGACTCGATTTTTAAATTTCCTTATTAAACATGTGCCCCTTAGAAGGTGGCATCAGTAGGGGAAAAGATTTGCACCCCATCAATTTTCGACCGTTTAGGTCCCTATTAGAACCCAACAAGCAACAAAAATCAATTTTAGCATGAAAAATCCTACGGAAACACACCAACCACACTATTAGATAAGGCAGCTACGCTCTTGCATGCTAGCTACAGCTCATACGACCGATGTCTGGTGGAGCAATTACAGCTAGGATGTGTAAGGTGTCGTGGGTGTTGGGCGAAGACACCTGTGATAAGCCGGCAGGAGGCATTAAGCTGACTCAAGGCTTCTGGCTGGGTTGGCATTTTTCCCATAAGGGCAACATATTCTGCACATGAGTAGCCACAGGGCAAGTGCCGCGATTTTCTTGTGTCAGTTATGGTTCTCAATTGGGAGGACATTGCCATCAGCCAATGAGGAGTTCAGCTCCAGGGAGAAGCTGCATCACCAGGTCAATACCAAATATATATAAATCATACAGCTTTATCCAATTTTTGATGGTTCATCACAAACGCAATATACAAAATAAAGCCTTTCGGCACTGGAGAGACTCAAACATAAAACATATCCAATTTATAGACTCAAACACCGCGCCTCTATCCCATAAAACCGTTAACGGAAGTTCAATTCCATGCAAAAGGCAGTACCTACCCCCACTACGTGCACACTTACTGTCTTCTGCCGACACATTTGTGGACCCTCAAAAGTAGACAAATTCTAATATACACAGACCATTAGTCACTATACGATATAAATAAGTGTAAATATATAACACTATAAATGGTAACTGTATAAGTTATTAAGTGCAAAAGTGATGAATGAGGACAGTGCTAAACCAGAGCGTGAGGGTGCAGTGACCTCTTCAAATAAAAACTTACATATGAATTATAACATAGAGACAAAGCATACATGGCAGAAATACAAGGACAGAACACACAATGACATAACATAACAAACGAGAGAATAAATGGAAGATTTAAGGGGACAGACTGATCAACACGTTTTTGTCCTGATAGATTTTCTTAGATTTCCTTTTTATAAAAAGAGTTGATCAATCAGGATACCAATAAATTTAGTAATTTTGTACTGACTCAATGTGGTATTGTTGATTTTAATATCAAGGTTTAATATCTGGCTTATTACGTGTTTTTTCTGAATATCATATAGTTTGTCTTTTTAAATCAATACAATTATTCGGCTAAACCAATTTTGGATAATAAATAAGTCGTCTTTATTATTGTTCAAGTGTTGTAGGGTCGGGGTGGGAGAAAAGTATGTTTGTGTCTCAGCAACAAAAAATAAAGGGGTTTGTTGAAGCAGAGGGGAGTCATTAATACTAAAGAAGAATAAAATGGTCTAGGACAGAGCCTTGGGATAAATTCGAAAGTAATTGCAGCTGTTCTGAAAGGGGTTGGTATTTTAAATGAAACTCGTTGATGTCTGCCACTTAGGTAATTCTTAATCCAATCGCTAGCAAGACCTCACACCTATTTGTTAAGTATAGGCTTTAAGTTTGTGGCGGAGAATTTCATGATGGGGAGTGTCAAAGGCCTGGCTAAGATCTAATACCAATACAATTGTGTGGTGTTGTTATATCCAAATTCGTCAGCTAGTGCCAGTAATAGTTCATTTATGCCATATATGTGAAACCGGTTAGCCTTAAATAAAACCAAATTGAGCGAGGTAAGGGAAGTGCTTGAGTTATAAAAATTATAAAGTGCGATCATATAGACAACCTTTTCGAGAAGTTTGGAAATAGACGGAAAATAGATCTATAGCATTTGTAATTGAAAAATTGGTGCACATTAGCTTGTTGTAAAAGATTTGGAAACAATTCCAGAAGCAATGAAGAGTTAAAAATGGTGGGCAAGAACAGTAGTTAGCAATGGATGGGGTAATTTGTTTTAGGAGATTATTGCTGATGTCGTCAACGTTTTTGAAAGTTAATTCATCAAGAGTTTATCAGAAGAGGTTGGCATAAAAAACAACTACTGCTCGGATCGTTGTAGGTTAAAAGTGGAGATTTAAAATCAGCAGTTTGTTCGGGACTTATATAGCAAGATGCTACCATATTGGCAAGAATGTTGAAGTTTCAGCGATGGTCCCTTCATTAGTGAGTATTTTCGCCATTATTATTAGTAAAGACATGGGATTTTAACTTTTCTTATTTCGGCCTAATAGGTTATTCAAAGTTTTTCACATTTCCTAGTAATGTCCTTATTATTTCAATTTTTGAGTTTTTATTTTGTTAACTATAATATATATGAATTTAAGTGATCGCGATATTTTTGTATTTTAATTTATTCAGTACTTGGTTTAGAGATGTATTTTTTATATAAATTTTAATCCTTTTGATTTGAATTGATTAATTACTATTACTAACCCATGGTGTTTTTTAAGGTTGAATTATGTTTAGAGATAAGTATTTTTAATTGGACAATGGGTATCTAGGAGTTCAGAAAATTTAGAATGAATTTATTGTAGGCGATCGGATTTTGAAGTGAGGCCACCTGACTCCAGTTAACAAGAGATAAGGCATTCTTAAGGCCCTTTATATGGCTTAAGTTGGCTGAGATTGTTTTGTTAATGTTGTTGACGCTGTGGTGTTGGAGCTTAAGTTTTTGTCGAGTAAGGAAAACTAGGCCCGCGGGCAGATCTCATAGCGTTTACAAAGGTGACGCACCCCTGGAAAGTACATAATTTTTCCTAAATAAACTCTCTAAAATTATCAAAATCAGTTCTACGCGTGTTGTCACGTCTAGTATGTGCACATTTTCTTATTTTATTTTTTTCTCTCTGAATATCAGTGACCAACCGATGTACGCCACGTCCCATTGACTCCAGCAAATAATGGTGCTATTGATAAATAAATCCGCCCGTTATGCATAGGACAACGGACTTCAGATTCTCTGAAACTGCAGAGCCCCATACCCCCATTGTTATTGTCCATGACGTTGAAAAGCTTTCACCGCCCGATTTTGATTGAGCTATTGCCTCGTTCACCAATAAAATAAAACTTGAGCTTCTACTGGGAGTTCAATAACTTTGACCATATATTTCATCATTTATTCAAAAAGGAAACGAAGATGAACAAAAATCACGAAAGAAATGTTGCTTGGCAAGCTGTGACCTAACATCTTCAAGCGCGTACCCAGGGGGCGCGTGGGGGGCGCGCGCCCCCAGGTAAAAAGTAAAGAATAAAAAATCAGGAACCAGAAAAAATAAGAGAAAAAAAGAGAAAAAATAGAAAAATAAAAATCGATTCGAGTTAAGTTTGTTACCTTTATGCCACTCTAAAATAAAGGTGTGCAAATGTCATTATACCTCAGGGATTTGAGACAATCTGAATATCTCTTTCATAAAACAATGTTAGCTATAGGTTTAGTTTTATAAGCTTTTGTGTTGCACCCCATAATGGCGGATCAAAGGGGGTCCGACCCTAACCCCTTGCTGAAAAAATGCGACTGTGAAACTTACTTACCATAGGGAATTCTATAACCTATATTAATTTGGTAAAATTTTCTGCGCTACGTGCAGCAAAGTGATTGTAAACCTAACTTCAGATCCAGACAGGACCTTTGAGAATTTACAATTCGTTTTGTGATTAGCTGATTGTTGCGACAAGTTTTGATCAGTGGCGCCAATTGGCCCCCAAAATTTTGACGGATTTTTGCCAAAAATCAGCGATTTGGGGTCAACAAGTCACAAAATTTGGCAAAAATCAGCGATTTAGGGCCAAAATTTGTTTAAAATCTACAATGTTTTTATATTTTCCCCTAGAATTTCACCTTTGCCTCCCAAAAATTTTACTTTTTACCTCCGTTTCCCCCAGAAATATTACCTTCAATTACTATGGATGTATTGTATTATTGTTAAAGTCGGGTGTGGTCGTATGCCGTAAACCGGTCATAGGTCATGTAAAGGCTTAGTAGGGCCTATGTCACACATAATAATAACAATTTAAAAAAATGAAGTCAGAAGAAACATCCCAGTGCTCATCATCATTTCAATGCATACATTGAAAAAATATTCAGAAACGTGTCTTTATTGAACTAGGCAGTGTGATGAAGAGCACATGATTTCTGACTTTGACAATTTTGTGTCTTTGCATAGACGGAAGTCCCACGCGACAGGGGGCATTCTATTCTACTTTTTGACAAAGCGAATGTCCCGTGTAAAACAAAAAAGTTTGTCTCCGAAGAAATGTAAAAAAATGCAAATGCGCCTTTTTTAGAAAAAATCTTTATTGCATTTTGGACCCACTAAGCGGCCGAAATTTCTTTTTTTTTTCTGAAAATAAAAAAAAAAAATCTTTTAAGTGAGCAAAAACCTTAACAAATAATGCGCCAAAGGACCAATTTTAAACAAAATGCGCGCGATGTCTTCTGAGACAAACTTGTTTTTTCTCTTGGCCTAATTCACACTCAAGTAAGTAAAAAGTATACGTTTCCTTGAGTTATCACTAAAACCCGTAATTTTCCGCGCACACTATTATATGAGTTTGAATAGATTTGTTTATTGACCTTTAAGATATAACTATGAACTCCTACACTTCAAAAATTTTGCCTTAGCAACTTATCATCTGCACTTGGAAGGAAATTTCCGCCACTGTTTTCCGGTATATTTTTTAATTTAGGGCCTATATTTCAGAAATGCAAACACACATGACTTTTGTCATGCAACATGCATATTGTGTTTCCACCATTTTTAAAAGTTGATTCGAAATGCATTTGCCAAATTTATTATACACGGATACCAAATATATCACAATTGGTCTTTCGTTTAGCAACAATTTATGGATGTTGCAACCCCCAGTTTGTTATACGTTTTACAGAAAATAGCGAGGTTGCATTGCTGTCCATACCTCTGCATTGTTATGATGAACCATTAGAATTTCAAATCATTTCTATCAACTTTTGTGAGAAAAATGCGTCTTGAAACTGGAATATTGCAAGGGTTCCACTTCGCGCGGGAAGGGTGCCCCTCTCGCACCTACCGTTATAACATTAAACAAATTCTGCGCTTTACCTGTCTTAATTTTTAATACCCTCGGTCATACCTCTAAGCATTTCTATTCCACATTGACGTTTCAAAATTGTTTTACCAACTTTGCAGGAGAAATGTGTCTTGGGAAGCGAATACTGTATTGATCCGCGCTTTGTGCGCGCAGCTCCAAACTTGAGATGTGAACTCTCGCCATGTACTTGTACACATGCTTCATTCAATCAAAACAAAATCTTATGCATTGGTTAAGATTTTACGGCTTTTTCTCATACCTTGAAGCACTATTCTTTGTTATATATAAATCATTTTCAAGTTAATTTTCCCCGTTAAGATGTGATGAGTACATGTGTGTCGGAAAGAGAATATAGGGCCTACAGCCTGTCTAAAAAAATGGTACAATCATAAACCGATTTTTTAAAATATTATATCTCAACATAAGCGAGTCGTTTTGTACATCACATTAAAGAAAAAGACCAGGCTTTTCTGCATTTGTTGTTTCATCTCATTTGCTTGTTTCAATCGAGAGATAACTCCAGTTTACTGCGGAACACAAAAATCGAGTTTGTGCCACTTTCTGGATGAGTGAAAACGGTGAAAGAATTAGTTAAGCATAAGTTATTCACAATTTAACAGATATGAAATTCTTTAAAAGGGATTGACTTCGCAAAGAAACTCTAAAAGACACGGAAACAGTTACGCAATGGTGGAAGTTATGATCAGTAAGTTCTGGTTTTAAGATAAAGTGCATAACATACTGTTGGTGTCAGAAGAGAACCATGAGCGTACAGCAACCTGGAGGAGAGAGTTTTTATGGTCTTGAAGTATCATGAAATGCAAATTCCTACCAACACCTTGATACTTTGCCTCCTAATTCAAATTTTTATTGACTTCAACAATTAGTAAATGCACAAAGATAATATTTTTTTAACCATTTCTTTGGATTTGGAGTGTTTATTGTTAGTGTGGTCGCAATTACTTTCCTTCTGTCATGATTTTAACAGATACCAATTTTGTAATAAATTCAAAGCTCATTTCATTGACGCGCAATAAATATTTGTATTGTTTATTATTTATGAAAAGAAGATATTTATCATTGAACTGATAATGTTGACTATTAAAACTTGTGTCGATAAAACTAGACTTCCTTTGTTTACTTTAATCTGTGTTTTGTTTCTTTTGTCAAGTTGCAATATTTTGTGAGCTTCAAGACAGCTTGACATAACTGCGCGAAACAACTCTGCCCATGCATAAAAGTGGCACAAAATCGATTATGGTGTATCGCACTAAATTGATTATATCTCTGGATTGACAAAAGCAAATAAGATGAAACAAACACCATTGGAAAGCCTGTTCTTTTTTCTTTAATATTATGCCAAATACGAATGACTTCTTTGAAATTTCATATTAACCAATTTTATTTCTGGTTGTACCACTTTTTTGAGACAGGCTGTATAGCAAGCGTTTCGAGCTTTGTACAGATCCCCTCCTGTACCCACCCTTGTTAACACTTCCATATCTTTCATTCGAAAAAAAAACATAGCACCGCCAATAGTTGGTCCGGGCTCCGGGATAAATGAAAACTCGGGTCCCTGGAGTCCGTTCCCCAAACTCGTGCTTAACCTTACGCTATGTACGTATTTACGACTGAGTGTCGGGAACGGACCCCGGGTTTCAGAAAATTGCCCGCGAAAGCGGCGAAGCGCGAAAAATGCCATGTAACCCAAACAAAGTGACCTCTAAACGTCTACTATTTAAGGCCTTTGAGTACTCCGCCAAAGGACCCCCCCTCTCACAGACCAGGACAGGGAAAAATGCCCCTTTACCCTCCCATGTCACCTATCCTGATAATTAAGACCGGGGGATTTATTATATATTAATCCCCAATTATCTATGTTCTGACCACTTATAGCAATTTATGTTGTTCAACTTTTTGCAATGAAAACGTATGGAAAGGAATCATCTAGGGTTCCACTCTTCGTGCAGGAACCCCACGCACGGGCCGCTATCGGCCCATATCTTTTACACGATTGTTCGGGGCTCTCCTCTAAGTGCGGATGCATATGAGTCCCCCGTTTTAAGCAGGTAGGTCCTGAGGATAACTAGGGATATTTTTGCTCCTGGCAACTGCCTTGGCCAAAGTTAATAATCAACTAATTATATCTATTAACCATTCAAAATAAACGTCGCATTCGTATTTTAATACGAAAAAAATGTGCTTTCAAACCCCTAGAGCGAAGCCCCAAACGACGCCATTGGACAAAACAACCTCGGACCCGTACCGATTTTTTTTCTTGGGGGGGTCAGTCTAGATTATAGCGCCCCCCGGTGACATAATCCTGGGTACGCCTATGATCTTGGTGCAGAACCAAGACCAATAGGTGAATGATTTTCTATTTCTGCTAATAACGCGGTAAATTACGTTAAAATGGGGTTACGCGGCAAATTATGGGTTTGGTTCTGCACAAAGATGTTAGGTCACGGTTTGTCAAACAACTTTTCTCCTGGCATGAGTTTTGTTCACCTTCGTTTCCCTTTAAGAATAAACGATGATATATAGGGTCAAAGTTAATTGAACACACAGTAGAACCTCTAACTTTATTTATTCGTGAAAGAGGACAGGTAATTTGTGTTCCACATCATGAAAAATAGTTTTAATATAAATCGGGGTGGTGGTATAACACCTGGAATCCTTTCAGTTGCATGGCTCTGCAGTTCTAAATTTAGAAATCAACTCAATTCACTCCTACGGGTCTAAAAAAATCATATTTCATCTGAAATTATTACTCATAAAAACAACATGAAAAAAAATGTGGCAAGTTTTAAATAATCTTCTTGGTAGGAACAAAACGACAAAATTTCCGGATTTCTAAACACGGAAATAAAATTTCGGATACTACTGATATTGCTAATAGGTTTAATGAGTTCTTCACAAATATTGGCACCTCGCTAGCTGCTGAAATACCTGCTCCTGCATCCTGCTTACTCCATATAAGATTCTGGAACTCACCAAGGACATCCGCTTGACTGAACTCATCCAAGGATTGCTTGCAAACAGGGTGTTCCAGTGGCGTAGCCAGAGGGGGGGGAGGCAGGGGGCACGTGCCCCCCCCCCCCCCCCGACCTAGATGTTTTGTCGGTACATAATGGTCTGTCGGTACATTTGTCAAAAAAGCTGTATTTTTTTTTAGCGCGTGGAGCCTGATAGAGCCTCATGAAAATTGGTTACTATAGACCAGTTAACATCCTACGTCACTTCTTTTGTTGCCTGCGAATCCATTCCTGCGAATCTTTATGGCCCATAGTATTAAAACTCTAACAGATACAATTGCCCAGTGTGTAACAGTCAGGCCGACCTATTTGAAGATACCAGGCCCTAACATGTTTACAAACATTGCTGTTAACTGGTCTATACTCGATTCATCTGATATGTGACCCCGTACCATTCTTGCGGAGATGACAAATTCAATGAGGCGCAGGGACTTCTGTTAATCATGTTATTGTGAGCAATGTTAAGACGTGAAATACACTATAGTGCGTTTCCATACATGAATGAAATTGTATTCAGTGGCAGGTGATTGAGTTAAATGACTGGAGTGTCCTCCAAGATAATCCGGTGTGGCACATGCATTTGAATTCTTTCATTTTCCCGGTAGAGCTAGGTTGACCCCTCTCCGACTTAATTGAATAGGTCCAAAACTCCAGGGGGACGAACGTATCAACGCGAATCGACTATAATAACTGCTTAATTAGACTTTAATTGGTCAATACTACTACCCTATTAGTATATTTGCGTTGCGTTGGCGAAAAAAATTGTCGGTACATTCACAAATCTGTGCCCCCTCGTCAACAAAATCCTGGCTACGCCACTGGGGTGTTCTTGTTCCAGGCGCCAAGAAGCGCCGACAGCGTATAGGCTCAAGAATGGACTAACCCAGGGAGTGTGTGCGACACCTCTTCCTGTTTACATTATACCAACGACCAACCTAGGAGTGCAGGAACCTGTCGTTTATCTATGCAGACGATCTTGAATTAGCGCACAAGATGTCGACTGCACAGTGACGTCAGGCTTACAAATACAACCTGGTCTGAAACACCCTGGAGCACGTTGCTCTCCTTACCGAGGAGTGTTACCTTGGACCGCACCCTCTCTTTATATAAGACCCACTTCAAGAAGACGAAGAGGTAAAGTATGTTCACGCCATATAAATATTGAACCAACTCACTGGCACAAAGAAATGATCGACGACACTTGCCTTGTGCTACAGACTGCCTACTCTTGTGCCAGAGTATGCTTGCCTGTGTATGGGAACGATCAACCCATGCCAAGAAGCTTGATGCCTCCTGCCGGCCTTATCACAGGATGTCTTCGCCCAACACCAACGGACAACTTTAAATCCTAGAAGTATAGGTCAACGAACACAACTCTGGTTCCAAACCCTGATCGAAACCATACTTCGATGGTTATGTTGAGCTAAGTTGAGTACTTGACTCATTGCTGATTTGCCTGGCCGGAAACTGCTTGTTCTGGTATGAGGTGCGTCTATCAGATTAGATGGATCTTCCAGGCTTTTAGGAGGCCCAGATGTTGCTTCCTCCCAGTCTTTGGGAACAGGAGATTAAGAGAAATTGTAGAGTCAAGAGCCAGTACTATTTCAACGGGCATTGTAAGTAATCGATTATTGACCACTTAAGACCTTTGCATAGTACACTTTCCGTTGCCTCTTGAAGGGAATCAATGGGGAATACCGATCGAATAAAAATTTACGCTTAACTGTTATTGGGGAGATTTTGAATACTGGGTTGCCGGTTTGTTGTTGTGTTAATGTTTAGTTGTAATGTGTATGCTATTTGTTTGTTGCCTTGTACGAAGGGTCTTTGTGCTTTGTGTTGTGCTGTTGTTGTAACAATCTGAAAGTTCCCAAATGAGAGTGTCCTAGCTGCATGCACGGCCGCCACTCCAAACATATATGGAATAAACGTTACCTTGTACACGAGGACCGATTGAGTACAATGCCTGAAGTATCTTATTACTATAAAGATCGAACTTCGCCTGTTTGTTTTCCCTGGAGGCTGGCCATTTGACCCAGGAGGTCGCCATTTGAATGTGTACCCTATTCAGGTAATTTACCTCCCATCGTGTCTCTCGAATGCTCGGGTTTTGTATCAAACTGCTGATAGATGATGTAGATTCATTGAGATTGCAAAAATAAAAGTGTTGTAAACATAGCTAAAACATGTTGAATTTAATATGGTTTTTGAGATGCGTTATTGAATTCCCCGTGGTTGACAAAGAGTAAGTACGTTAATGGTGGGTTAGCGTAGTCTCCGTACGAGAGGATCATTCTTAATTTACCCATGTTCCTTCGAGTTTTGACCTTTGTGCTATTCTATGTAAAATATTTATCTTGGTGAATAAAATGAGGAGAACAATAAGCAATGGGCCATACTGTAAAAACATCAAGATTGATTTATACTAAGTATTTAATTCATTGAAAAGACTTTCTAATGATCATCAACGTGTTATTTTGCGCCAAAATTTCGTGCCTTTTTGGTTCGCGTTAAATCGTGATCGCGTGGGGCGAGTTGACCTCTTTGATATTATGTCTACAATTATTTATTTTTTTGGGAACAAAAAAATAAAAGAGGATAACGATACTCTTCATTATCAGTTGAAAACAATAGTTCCAAGCTCTTTTTTGTATTCAATAATTAGCATCATGATCATTAACGTATTTTTGGCAAGAAATAATTGGGACCTTCCGCCTGACTACAGAATACAAGAAGTCTGACTGGACACTCTCGACTATGCACCGCTCCATGGTTATAATGTTGTACTTGCATGGATGTGGAGGTCGAATGACATGACATAAAAACATTTAGGCCTAAAGTAAATTAACTTAGCGATACATTAGTGTTAGCTCGAAAGAGAAAGCAGGTCTGGTTACACTGAGTGGAATGCCATTAAAGGGGATGGTCCGATGTAAGTAGAATTTATGATTTAATTTTGATAGAATTGACCCCGTGGGGGGGGGGGGTGGCCTCAAAAAAATGACCATACGGGGCCCAGATAGCACGCTATATTGGGCCAACAATGGTTCCCATCGGTAATCTTGGCAATTGGCATCACGTGGCTAACGTATATTGGCACTATTGGTTTTACACTGGCAATGTGATATCGGCTTCATATCGGCATCCTTTAATGGTCTAATATTGGCGCATCATATTGGCAATCGACCAACAGCCAATATAGAGCAATTTGGGATATCGTTGGCCCAATATTGGCTTAAGGCTAATTGTTTTGCCTAAAAATCGCAGGGTGAGACAAAAAATAAAACATACGAAATACGCTTTAAATTAAATAAAATCTTCACGGACGGTTGTTTGATCAGAAACAAATATTTTCAAAAATATTATATAGATAATACCAATTCATTAAAAAAAAATAAAACTATTTGATAGCCTCAAATTATTTTAATTTATTTAAATAAGCAGGGTGAAAATATAATTTATTGTGCAATAAAATATTGATATATTCCCAATATTGAGTTCAATATCTATTACCAAATGGGCCAATATGTGCCAACATTGGCCCGGCCCAAGATTGCGTCCAATTTTGGGACGTTGAGCAATATATTGGCAGATAACTGTAGCCCAATACTGGTCCTATATGAGATAATTGGGGCTTATATTGGCCAATCAATATCTCCATGTTTCTGCAATAAGGTGCGGATTGGTCCTTTTTATTAATATCTTCATACTATCATCCATCATTGATATATCATTCAAAATATCATGATAGTCTCCCGTTGATATAATCATGATAGTATATTCTAGATATTTGGCATAGTCTATCAAACTGGGTCTCTTTTTAAAAATAGCCTGCATACTATATCTATCAATGAAATATCATTTGATAGAGTCTCCGTTGATATATCATGATAGTCTATCTGATTTTGATAGTCTATTTGATAGTGTGCTAGTGTACAAATGATATTAGTCTATCATCACAAATGTAGGTGTATAGATATTTTGATCGTCTCACAAATGCTAGGGTATCTGATATTTGGATAGTCTATCACAATGATAGTGTATCTGATATTTATTTTGATAGTTTGCTGATATTTTGATAGTCCCTCAATCAATTCACAAATGATAGTGTATCTATCAGATGTTGATAGTGTATCAGATTAGTTTGATAGGGTCACAGAGTATAAACAAGGGTGATATATCTGATTAGATTGATAGATGATCGTCTCATTCACAACCGATAGTGGATGATATTTCTATCAAAAATGTGATAGTCTATCAGATAGTTTGATAGTCTATAGATAGTTTGATGTATGTACAGAGTATAAACAATGGGTGTGAGATATATGATAGATGAATAGACTGATAGTCTATCATTCACAACTGATAGTGGATGATATTCTATCAAATTTGATAGTCTATCAGACTTAGTTTGGATAGTCTATCAGATAGTTGATAGGGTCACAGAGTATAAACAAGGGTATATATCTGAAAGATTATAATACTGATAGTCTACACTCACAACTGATAGTGGATTGATAGTCTTATCGAATTGATAGTGTATCAGATAGTTTGATAGTGTATCAGATAGTTTGATAGTTGTCACAGAGTATAGATGATTGACATTGGTTTATGTTTATGGCGCCCCCTGTTGGTTTAAGAGAGAAAATGGGCAGGCAAAAGACCTATACTTTGCATGGGGGATCTGTTTTTGCCTGTAAACTTTTGTTTTCGATTAAATAATTACTACTTTCTTATCAAGAATAATAAGCTAATGTACGAGCTGATTTGGGACCAATTTAGATCAGGAAATGGATCTGCAAGTCCGTAATTTATAACCAGATTTTAGTGGTCTGTCACAGAAAACGACTGTAATATTTGCCTGCCAGAAAAACAAAACGAGGGCGTCCTGAATGTCAAAAAGTGACGTCCTAGGTACATCATCTATAAACAAGGGTGATATAACTGATAGATTGATATACTGATAGTTTATCACTCACAATGATAGTGGATGAAGTCTTATCAAATTTGATTAGTGTATCAGATGTAGTTATAGTGTATCAGATAGTTTGATCGTGTCACAGCGAATAAAAAAGGGTGATATATCTGATTAGATTGATAGATGATAGTCTATCATTCACAATGATAGTGGATATCGTCTCATCAAAATTATTAATGCAAACATCCAGGGGTGGTGTTTATTATTTGTGGGCTGAGTGTGCTAAAGCAACACAGTAGGTGAGGGGAGAATTCTCCAACAGTTTATAAATTTCTAGTTAAATCGTGTTGTGTGAGAGGACGTCTCGTTTTAATACAAAGTGTCTTATTTTGAGGTAGGGGTGTAGGGAGGAACCAAATCAAAGAGTAGTTGAGGGTGGAGACTTAGAAGATTAAAAATATTTGTTTATTTAAACCAAATCAAATAGAGAGGGATGCAAAACGTTTATTACTTGAGGGAGGGAAAGCAAATCACACAGTAGTTGTGCATGAAGGAGGATAATTAAAAGTCAAATATTTGTTAGTTTTTACGTACAATGTTAATTATATAGCCCAGGGCACAGTGGATGCAGCAGTGGATCAGCGCTCGCTCCATAAGCATTAAGGCTTGTGGGTTCGAGCCCCGATGTTCCACATGTGTTGTGCACTTGGGCAAGGCAGTTACCTCGCCTTGCCTCTTCTCCACCCAGGAGTATAAATGGGTACCGGCATATGCTGGGAGTGCAAAACAAGACTCGCTGTGCGGAGGAGTGGCGAAACCCACACAGCAACTTATATGGGGGTCTGGCCCAAACGCCAATGACAGAGCGATGGGCACTCCGCCTGCGGGCCGCACCATTTGCATTTTTTTGCATATATGCCCTAAGCCCCCAAATCTTATTTAAGCTTGTTTAAAAGATGTTAATGAATATTTCATAAGCTACAATCTCAAAAGAAACCAATCTCTACCACATATCCTACATTGCTTGACCAGTGTTATGAATGGTCACTCACCTACTCTAATGGAAAGTAAATCACTGGGGTCGCCTCACTCAAAATAGCAAAATATTGAAAACCTGTGTTTTATTTTAAAACGAGGGCATAACAAAGATAGGGTGAAGTTACTATTTTGGGAGGGTTTGTGCTTCGTTTTAACTGCATTCAGGGAGGGTGTTAAGTAAATCAAATGAGGGTGGGGCTAGGAATTTGGTAATTAAATCAAAAGTGTTCGCTCCCTCAAGAGTAAACCGTAGTTAAAAGGTTTGTGGGACGGGGTTGAAACTTGAAAAGTAAATCAACTGAGGGGTGCGCTATCAAACCGTATCAAAAAGAGTATTTCAGGGAGGACGGAGGGGTGCCTCGTTTTAAATGCAAAGTTACTATTTCAGTGAGGGGGAATTTAAGGGGAATTAAATCAAAAACACGTGTTGCCTCCCTCAAATAGTAAACCGCAGTTAAACGTTGTGGGGACGGGGTGAAAGTACGTTGAAAGTAAATTCAAATGAGGGCAGTGCGCTATCAAACCATATCAAACAGAGTATTCAGGGAGGGAGTGCCTCGTTTTAACTGCAAAGTTTGACTATTTCGGGGAGGGGGAATTTAAATAAAACAGTGTTGCATCCCTCAAATAGTAAAACCGCAGTTTAACAATCGTTTGTGGGACGGGGTTGAAAGTAAATCAAATGAGGGGGTGCGCTATCAAACCGTATCAAAAAGAGTATTTCAGGGAGGAGGTGCATCGTTTTAACTGCAAAGTTTACTTTCTTCAGTGAGGGGAATTAATCAAAACAGTGTTGCCTCCCTCAAATAGTAAACCGCAGTAAAAGTTTGTGGACGGGGTTGAAAGTAAATCAAATGAGGGGGTTGCCTCACTCAATAGTAAACCCCGTATTTAAAACAGGCAGTTTCAGGTGGTGATGTTCTATTTGTGGGAGAGGGTGCCTCGTTTTAACTTGCAAAGTTACGATTCAGGGAGGGATAAACAAAATCAAACCGTGGGCCTCTCAAATTGTAAACCGTAGTTAAAACGTGTGTGGGGTGGAGTGCCTCATTTTAACTGCAAAGGATTACTATATCAAGGAGGGGAATATAAATTATTCAAATTAAAAAGTATTGCCTCGTTTTAGAGAGTAAGTTACCCTCCATCCAATTAGTAACTTCGTTGTTTTAAATGAGGCACTAGAAAAATAGGGGTGAGTTTACTATATTTAAACGGTTGCTAAGAGAGTGATTGTATCATATTACTGTACAAATTTTTCTGTTTGAGGGAGGGGGAAAGCAATCACTAGTAGTTAGGGGGAATTATTAACCGAATCAAATGCCTCGTTGAAAGACCACCCCCCACACACACACACAATTGTAACAAGAGTTTATAGATTAAACGGGTGTTGATTTGCAAAGTTATTACTATGTCAGAAGGGGGATATCAAATCTTGGGTGAGGGGTGCCGCGTTTTAACTGCAAAGTTTACTATTCAGGGAAAGGGAAACAAATCAGATTGGTGTCGCCTCGCTGAAATAGTAAAACCTTGTCGTTAAAACGAGGCACTGCAAAGATAGGGGTGATGTTACTATTTTTAAGAAGGGATACCTCATTTTAAATGCCAACTTTAAGATTTCTTGGGGTGAGGTTACTATTTGTGGGAGGGGGGTGCCTCGTTTGGAGAAATCAAATAACCAAATCAAACAGTGTTGGCTCGTTTTTTGAGAGGAGAGTTGGTGTCAGCTCACTCAAATAATGAAACATCGAATTTTAAACGATGCACTACAAAGATATGGGGGATGTGAAATTTAGGAGGGTGTGCCTCGTTTTAACTGCAAAGTTTACTATTTCAGGG